>PVIC010002225.1:0-80228 GCA_004025085.1 Thryonomys swinderianus | reverse complement strand
GGGAGGGAGGGAGGGAGGGAGGGAGGGAGAAAGAGAGATTGGAAGTCAATGAAGAAACCGAAAGTTAGTTTTAAGACCTTACGTGAAGTGGCCTTGACCAAAGATAGATTCTGTGCAGTGGCCACTTACGTAGTTGCTGAGCTCTGGGCCAAGAAGCTGGGCAGCGAGAGAAAATGAGGTGCTGGGAGAAAGCTTGAGATCTTCAGTCCTGGGTCTCACCACACAGGGAAATTGGGAAGAGGCGTGCACACGGGAGTTTCCAGCTCGGACTCTAGTGTGCCCTGCTGTTTTCCCATTCCTTAGAGAAGAAATCCCAGAACATATGGGAGGATTACATTAACTTCGAAGTCCCCCATGAAGCAAGCATTTTAAATAAATGCTTTATTTTTCTAACATGTCAGTGGGTAGAATCCAGCAAAATGTAGTAGATCCTATTTTTAAGGACCCTTTCCACTGGATGATTTTTACTCTACAGCATTATCTTTTTTTAAATTATGAAAGTTTTAAAATCTATATGCATTACATAAAATGCTAAATAACACAATGTTAGGAAATGGCCCATAAACACTTTCCCTAAACAAATATTACTACTACTGAGGAAATTTGGTTCATGAGGGAAGAATTTATGGGACACAGGCCATGTGGCAAGAGCTGATTGAACACTGGAAGTTATTTCAAAAATGAAAGACACACAATCTTTGTGTTCCTGGAGTTTATAGTCCAGAGAAAGAGAAAGCAATGAATTATTAATAAGTGAAATAGTGCCAAATATTGGTGAATAATGTGAAGAAAGAGGCAGCAGTGTGAGAGGTGATTAAGACTGATAGAAGCATAACTATAACAGACTGTGAAAGTCAAAAGACGTGGTACCTGCTCTGGGAGCCTAAGGACAAAAGGAAGCCAGCTGTGCATGCATTGCAGAGGAATGCATTTCAAAGTAGAGAAAAAGAGATTGAAAAACCCCTAGGGGAAAAGCTACTTCAAGTATCCGAGGAACTAATAAAAGGTCAATGTGTTTACAACACTGAGAGGCAGGAGAGACAGGGTGAACTTCATGTTCCAAATTTCTACTAAGACTTTAAAATACATTTAGAGTATTTATTTTATAAACTTGTTTTCTCATCTTTGGCAATCTCTTCATTTAGTAGCATCTAATATTTGTGGACTGGATATTTTATTGTATTTATCCAATATTATTAATGAAGTTACTAGCACTAAGTTTTCTTCTTTAAATTAGTCCTGTATTTTGCTTGCTCATTATGGTCTTTACCTTTGCTTTGGAGAATTTTCCAAAGTATCTGTTGTAACATGGTTGTCTGCATGTTCAAAAACCTGTATTTGGAAGTGTACAAATGTAGCATGTCAACTGATGGACTTCAAGAGGTTGAGGCCTATATATCAGTGCCAGAGAAGGATAATATTCTAATGGCTCCCACTGGGTAGCCTGGTTTCCAAAAACTATACTGTTTGAGGGATATCGGAAGTAGAGATCTACCCATGTTTACATATATTCTTGAAAAGACTGTTGCTTCCTGTATAGATCATAAATTAAGATTGTATAATAATGTAATATACCAGGTATAATGTAGTATAGTACAAGTAATATAAATCAGTTTCTAGTTATAGTTCAGTGGCTTATACCATGACAATTTAAGTTGGAATCCTGGGTCTACTCCTTACGGTGATTTTCTGCAGGTTACATATTCCATGTCAGTTTCCCTCTATGAAAGAATAATAATAATATAAATTACCATATGGGGGTATTTACATAATATAATGTGTTAATACATTTAAGCACTTTGAACAGCTCCTGAGATAGAGTGATCTATATCTAATGATTAACGACTATTACTAGCTACTCTCTCAGAACTAAGCTATTCTAATAGTACAACCATACTATTTAAAAGGCCATGGAAGAAGTATTTGACTTCAGCCCTACCTGATTAATGTTGGACTAATGAAAGGAAGCTATAGGGAAGGGAACTTAGGTCAGAATAAGGAAAAGAAGGTCTTTTCTCACATTGTAAGCAGCTGATGATGGAACATACCACTTCAGAGTTAAATGAGTTCCTTCTCCATGGAATTATTCAAAAGAAAATCTGTCAAGCGTTTTGTGGCACTGTTAGCAGGAGTTTCTAAGAGAGCCTCTGCGTGAAGTCAACAGTGCAGTGTTTGTTTCAAATCTGAGGTTTACAGTCCCAACAATGTAAGTTTATAAAATGACATAGATTGAAATAAAAGTAAATCAAGTTGACTCTAGACAGATTGACCCTATCATTTTGACAAGACAAAAATAAAGAGAAGTTCGGGGCAAAATGTGAAGATTTATCATGTACCAGAATTGTGGGGAAATAAGTTCAAATACAGAGTAAATTATTTTAAATAAACTTAGTTACTTTGAGAATTTCTAGGCAAAAGTAGTTCATGAGGCAGGAAATTAATTCAGACTTTTCTTACTTAGTGATATATAATTCAACAAGATGAGCAATAAAACTCATTAAAGTCGGTATTAGATATAATGCCATGAGTGGGTGGCCTGTAGTCACAAAGAAGATAGAGATGATTTAAACTTTAAAACAGCATCTTTCATAGCTTAATAAGGACAAATGCATTTGTTAATCGGAATCCCAGCTGAATCCTTTCAACACTGAGTTACACTATTTAAAGGTACTTTATCTCAAATTTTATTTCTCTTAAATTTAATTTTATTTTCCAGTAGCTACTGAACACAGCCAGTAATAACATTCAGCGAGGCATATATTTAAAGATCCTAAGTAGTTGGTGAGATTGGAAGCAAATGAACTCTCAGCGCCCACGGCTGAGAGCGGCTCGGAAGCTTTGAACTGTTTTTTCAGGGGAAAATCTTACACTGATTCTTTCTTTGTTTTTTGTTTGCTTTTTTTTTTTCCATGTGCCCAAAGACACATGTTTACCATGAGGCAGAACCAGAAAGCTTCACGGAAGTGCTGTGACCTGGAGGAGGGGCAAAGTTATAGGACAGACATTAAGAGCACAGCTTCCATCTTGACTGTGTGATGCTGGGTGGTACCTAACCTTGTCGAACCTCAGTTATCTTGACCTGTAGTGTGGGAACGCAAATACGATGTCAAGACTGATATACGGATGAAGAGAAATGCTGCTCATAGTTCCACTTCCCTGCATCCTACCGCACAGTAGTTTTCTAAGTATTGAATTTGAAGGAGCCGAATCAGTTCCGTTGATACCTACAAAAAGGCACAATGGATAGAATCAATGTGGTAAAAGAAAACAGAAATCATACCTCTCTGACTGACAGAATTACTGACAGAATTGACTTTTCAAATGTAAAAACCTCATCACTGATAATTCTTACTACTTTCCCTCCAGCTCCCCAAATACTTGAATCTCCCCAGGCCTGCTGGAGAGAAAGGGCCTCTTAGCGACAATGCAGACATCTAGCTTTACTCGCCTCCTGTACTTTTCATGACTTCTGTTGCTCATTCCCAGAAACGGGTTGGACTATCTCCCAGGTAAGTATTTCAGGTTGCCCATGTCTAGAGCCTTTTGTTGCTCTTAACAATTTGTCCATTGGTCTCTGGCTCTCCACAAGCTTGTCTCCCAGAGCACTAGGCCATAGGTTAATGGACAATGAGACAGGGTAGCGTGCCCACCTTGCCACATGGTCTAGACACTGACACTCCAATCCTGTCCATTAAATGCGGAGCTAGGGAAGCATACACCTCTCTGTCTTCACAAACATGTTCATCACCTTCCATCGGTGCTGAATTAGTCTTGATAGTTGCCTGTCATCATATTAATTGAACGCAGGATGATAAAAAGTCATTTATAATCAGATCAATTGCATAACATTAAGGCAATGGCGAAGTAAATTATGTTGCATCTGTAGTATGTACCATTATAGAGCTATTAAAATTATATTTACAAAGAATTTTTAATGACACGGAAACATCCTAATGACACAATGCCTAGTGAATAAAATAGGTTGCAATAATATGTCATTTAATGTGACTTAAAATAACTAAGGAAAATTGTATATACATAGACATATAAAATATCCTACTTTATGATATAGTGAACAGATATATAAAACACGAAATGTAGGGCTGGGGATTTAGCTCAGTGGTACCACACTTGTCTTGCAAGTGCAAGGTCCTGAGTTGAATTCCCATTATAAAAAAATGTATTTGCTTACACATGTGTATATGCCTATATGTATACATACAAAATGTTCTGGAAGTAAATTTGATGTTAACATTGATCGTTCATATGTAAATGGGTTGCAGGTAGTTAATAATTTGGGGTTAATAGTTTACTCTTCTTTTACTCACTTGACATTTTTCATTATGCAAACAACCTATTGTATAATCAATAGTAAAAAAGAATTGTTTATTCCAAGCAGTTGTCTCAACTCAAGTTATGCTTGAGAGGTGGAGGAAGTTTTCATACAGACAGCAAATGATCATGTGGGATCATGAAGGGCGAGATGGAAGTAAAATGGTAACAGAGTCCAACAATGAGTGCAAGCACCAGAAGCTGGATAACTGTATTATACACCTTTGCATCTTTTTGATAAAATCCCTGACGCCAACACTTTAGAGGGTGATGCTTATGTAGTTCAGTTTGTAGTGGTTCCAAGTCATGGTTGACTATCTCCAAGACAGAGATGGGAGTTTGAAAGGGCTCGGAGGAGGAAAGCTGCTCAAGTTATGACAGCTAAGTAGCAGAGAGGGAAGAGGAGAGATGGGGACAAGAACATTCTCTTCCAGGCCGCTCCCCCAGTAACCACCTCCCACCAAGCCCACCTCCTAACACCACGTTCAACTACGGACCTCATCAAGGGGTGAATACCTGTAGTCCAGTCAGCTCTCAAACACATGAGACTTTCAGGGGACATTTTTTCATCTAAGCCACAACAATTAAGCAAGAGAGAAATTTTGCACTAGAGCCTCTGAAAAGATCAGGATCAACCCATACTTTGATCTTGTAACTTATTTCAGACCTCTGGCCTCTACTATGTGAGAAAGTAAGATACTGTTGCCCCATATGTAATTTTTCATTGCATCCAGAGTTACATTGTAATTCAGGAAACACGGCCTCTAGCTATGAATAGTTCCTGGAATCAAGAGGGGTTTGAGTGAGGGCTAAAAAGGGAAGGTATAAAATGCTATATCTTATAAACTTGCTGTGCTGTCTGGAGCTGGACCCTAGAGGATTCCAACACAGGTACAAGGACCAACCAATTTCAGGGCATAAGGGGTAATAATTAGGCCTGTGAGGGAAATAATTTGTAGCTTCATTCCTGTGTGGGTAGCAAGGTGCTTAAGTGTGCTTTAGCACACAGAGAAGAGTGCTACACTGGGAATTAAGAGATATTTTGTCACTACTCTTTCACTAACCAGCTTCGTGGTTTCAGGACACGTCACCAAATTATCTGCTCCCCGATTTCCGTATATATAAAATACAAAGTTAGTAATAGGTTTCTAAAACTTTCCTGGCATTTTAAATTTCCTTAAATCTGTTCTGATGGCACTGGTAGAAAGAACATTATGAACCAGTATATATGGGCTGGTCCATTTCAAGTATTTGTGAGACTGAGGTAAACACACATCAACACTTAACTTATAAAAGTGGAAATAAAATAGAACATGCATTGTCATGAGAATATGTTTATGTGAATCAAATTCTATGTAAACACTTGCACACATATGCCAAACTTAGACACTCACAAGGCATGCAGATGTTTATTGTGTAGTATTACGGTTGTCAAAATTTTCTTCTTCAAATATCTGTGGTAAAATGAAATAGACCCCTGAATTAAGCTTAAAAATGGTATTATAGAAAATGAATTGGGACTCAGGTAGGAAAAGATGAGTTCAAACAAAAAGTTTATCATTGGGTGAATAATGATTTGTGTCGTCCATTTTATGTCACTGTGACAGAGTGTAATGTGTGGAGGCTGGAATGGTCTAATCAACCCAACTGCCAAAAACAAAGCTCATTTTGACTTTTCACAGATACCATAAAAAGACTAAAACTGTCCCTACACGGACTTCTCCTCAAGTTCAGCCCTACCTAATTCTTCATAGTGTTTTGTGTGTGTTTGTCCTCTGGCTCTTTACATTTGTAGTCTGTGTAGTTTATCATGCTCTCTCAGCTAAGGTCAGGAACAGGAAGAATCAAATCTAGTTCATTACTGTATATTCCCAGTTTTCATTGGCTTTCTATGCCAGGAATTGTCCTTATACATTTTTTTCTCTGCAAAAGTCTTGTATACCTTTTAAGAATGACTTCATTTATTAAGACTTTAGTGCTTCGCTGATTTCCTATTCCCTCTACTGTAGGGATTTCTCACCCACTCTATTAGTTAATTTTCCTGTCGCTGGGACAAAATATCTAATACATGTAACTTACAGGTGCAAAAGTGTGTCTTGACTCTCATTTTCAGAGGTGTCAATCCATGATCGGTTGGCTCTAAGTCATGAGCTTCATGGGGGTGGTGTGGGGTGGAACACAGCTGCTTGTTTCGTGGTGCCCAGGAAGCGTGGTGAGCAGAGGGTTAGAGGAATGGAGAAGGAAGGTAGAGGGGCCAGATGCTGTGTCTAAGGCCAGGCCTTCAAGAGTGGCCCACTCTTAGCCAGAAGGGTGCTTCACTGACCTCTCAGGCTGATCGTGTTGCCAAGTTTAACAGTCATAGAGACCTCAGGTGACCCATCAAATTGTTTTCTTTTAATAGTTGTCCCTAAAATTTGAGTGCAAATTCACTACTGGACTTTTCTTCACATCAGTGTTATTCTTGTTGTCTCTCAAATTCTGACAATAAGAGATCATGGTACGGGATCTGAAGGCATGTGCTCCTTGGAGATATGCAAAGAGAGCACAACTGCTGTAGCTTGTGAGTGTGTACCTCAATCTGAGTCACGTCAGTCTCGCAGGGTAACCAGTGCCTGTTCCTAGTTATTCTATATCATCGTTTTTTGACTAAACATGAAGAATCTGCTGTTCTCAGCACTGAGCATTGCTGGAATTGACTACATTTGTTCTCTCATCATTACTTCTCAAACTCATACTTTTTCTAGAAAACAAGAGTAAATACTTCACACATATAAGAGTATTTGCAATGCCTGTTTACTTACCTATGCATCTTTCGGGCAGTTTAGTAGTCCTTTATTTGTTATTTGTTTCACCGAATATGTACGAATATTAGGTGTTTAGTAAACAATGACGAGCAGTTTTAGTGATATTAGGTTTAAACTAGCTCTCCCAGAAATACTTTTGTTGAGCAGATATTTTTAGTTTATTTTTTTCTTTATTGGTACATTGTATATACACATCATGGTCACACTCAATATTGGGAATCTGCACCACTATAGGACACAATGTAATTCTTATTTTTTCCCATCCCCTAAACCTCCAAATCCCCACCCCCTAAATGCCTAAGGTTTGTTTCTTTTTTTTTTTTATTACCATTGCATTTTTTTCTTTACCCCTTGAGGCGACTTATCCACATGGGTGAATATAAAATAAAAAGGAAGGTCTTGAGAAGTTACCTCAAACTTCAGCAGCCCTCCGGGCTCACTTCTCCCTCATGGAAGGGTTAGGACAGACAGGAGGGAAGCGAGGCCCTCCCTGGAGGCACAGGTGAGAGTGATCTCTGTATTTGAAAATTTGATACTCTGTTTAGCAGAGGTTTGGGTTGATTTTTTAAAAATATTTTTAAATGTATTTTGCTGGTTTTTGCCTTTCTCTTTTTTATAAGTATATTTTTGGTTACATAACAATTACATTCATTATGAGTATTTGGTGCATGTACGTAACCACATTTGAATAGTTTTTAGTTCCTCTTGCTCTCCCCTCTCTACTGTCTTCCCATTTCCAGGCACCTTATTGATCTCCGAGATGCTTACCTCCATGTTTACTATAATCTATCTTTTTTATTTAAATTATTTATCCATTGAGATTTTTTGTATAAGAGAAACTATGCATTATTCATCTTTTGCATCTGATTTATTTCATTTTAAAGTGGTAGTTATCTTTCAAGTTTGTTGTACTCTCCTTTGTTTGGCAAATAAAGTATTTCTTTCCTGCCCCTAGCCTTGGTGTTTTCTTCTTTTCTTTTTCACTCATACCACATATGCTTTCCATAGTTTGCTGCTTTGTTTGGTCCTGACCTTCCAAGCTCATTGGACTCATCCAGCCCGACTCATGTCATTTCTGGTGGGTATATGCAGTCAGCGTGTACAAAGTATCACTTACAGAAGAAACTCCTGATGAATCCTGCCTTGCCAGAGGCCTCTGAATGCCCCCATAATTAACCAAAATACTGCAAATCCACTGCGTTTTTTCATCAGAAAGTGGGCATTAGGAGATCAGTACATCTGTGAGATCATTTGTAATTCTACATGGTGAAAGAGATTGACTGTAAAAAAGTAAACTACTACTTTTTGTATAGTAATCCTTAAGACATTTCATTTGCATAAAAGATTAACCCTTTATGATAAATCTGGTATCTGTTCTGTTATTCACACTCATTCACTGGTAACAGAAGGAACTTTAATCTCTAAATTCCATGACACATGATGCTAAGTCTTTTCAATTCACTATATCTAGTTGCTTAAGAAAGAAAATTAATATTGTACACAGATCCAAGGACATTGATCCAAATTTCTAGGTAGACTTCCCTGTTGCCTTTCAAATTTAATACCAGTTCAAACAGGACAAGTACTCATATAGCTCTTCACTGTAGTTTATTAATCATCAGCGTTCTATGATTTTCTTACTGAGCTTATAACCTAACTAAGAATGTTGAGAAATGTCAGCAGACAGTGTTTGATCTTCAAGTTTCTTTTTATTTAAATCAGATGAAGATTGTAGTTCATTCTTATGAACTTTAACAAGAAATTCATATTTTTATATACAGCATAAATGTCAGCAAAAAGTTTGAGAAGCAAAGATTGTACTGTTCATCAGAAATCGCGTTATGCAATGCCTTTCTTTGAGAGATGGAGAAACTGAAAGTATAATCCAGTACTACTCTTACAACCCACTCTTCCTCCCCATATATATATTTATTTGTGACATGTGGCTTTATTTAAGTAAATTTATATATATATATATATATCTATAGATAGATATATATAGATATATATATAGATATAGATATGTAAGTGCATATTTTTCCACACTGAGCTACCTACTCTTTAGAGGGCTCATTTCATCTGTCTTTGCTATTAAAAAATAAGTGCCTTCATGTGATTTTTGTGTAAGTTATATATGAAATGATTTCCATGAAAAGTTTTCATGGAGCCATTTTCAGTGCCTTGAAATTAGTTTTAAAAGCTTTTTCACTTTTTCTTTCTTTCATAGGTAAATATATCTCCTAACATTTAGGATTATTTCAATTTTAGGAAAAAATATGAAGATTGAAGAAAAGGAGGAAGGTAAAGCAGTGAAGAAGCTTTGCAATTAGGCTCTGGGAAAAATAGACATATCAGAGTAAAAACAAATAGACTTTTTAACTTATTATTATAGTTCTATTTGTTGTACTAAAGAATATGAAGACATGAATGAAGAGGCTAGAATTACACTGGAATATCAATTCAGAATCTATTGTCTTCTAGCTTGAATTAGTCTTAGTTGAGTGTTCATTTTGCAAAAATCCCTTGCTTTGTCAGCAGCCTTCTAGGATATTTTTGGTGTTTGTGGAGAAATTCTTATTATTTAGGCTGAATAAAAAGGAATTCATTAAACATTACTTATTAAGGATGTGAGGTTCTGGTTACAGAATACCACACATGATTCTTAAGGAATTGTAATCTTTTTAAATAAAGAACACTCCCCAGGAGGGAAACTCAATAATCGATCCTTAGTTTAGAGTGGATATCAGCTACAATACTAACAAGTAGTGACAGTTGCTTCTTCTGTCAGACACCACGTGACTTTATGGTTTCATACTGCGAGAGGAAAAGTGAGCTAACAGTGACCTATTTCTAGTAGCTTCCATTATAATTATGATGAGTTCCCAAAGTAGAGTGCAATAAAGTTAATAGTCAAATTATTTTTCCTAACTTTTGGAATGGTATACTCAATGATACTGATTCGGAGTTATGGAATAGTTTAGATGTTCGTAGATATTTAGAACAACCTCGTCAAGTCTATGTGCAGGTAGGATTTAGGCTACGGGGAGATGTGTTGGGAGTTGCTAGGTCAGATGTATTTAGTTTTGTGCATTTTCTTACCATCTTCTACTCCTACACATACTGCAGTTATAACTAATCATCAAGTTTTCTGTTTCTTGCTGAACCTGCCTGCGCCTCAGGATATTTCCCAACAAAATGGTCTAGGAAGCTTTCCCCATATGCTTTGGTTTAGTACAAGAAATGAAAACTTTGTCATGCCTCTTTCAGACTAATAAGAATCTTTGAATTAAGTGCAATTTTTTACTTAGGATATATCCTATTGACAATTAAACCATAGGAAATGAGGAAATTAATTACCAATATCTTATAGAAGTACAGCCTAAAGGTCCATGAAATCACTACAGGTGTCATGGGAAATTCTCTTTCATGGGTTGTGGAAAATGATTCGGTTTGTAGAATGCACTGTAAAAGATGTGACTAAAGTAGTAAAATGATTTTATAGAATTTCCCTGTGAACATTCTTGCGATCCAATGTGAGTGTAATACATACAATGCACCCATCTCCTTCCTTCCGTGCACTGATACATAAAAGTTTGGGGTGTGATATTTATTCTGTCTGTTGTCATGTAAGATTCTTTCCTTTGGTTCCTATGTCATTGAAATCTAGTCCAGCATGTTATCACCAACTCAGGTCTTGGTTCCTCAGAATTTACTTGCTAAGAAAGTGAATTTTAGAAAATCCAAGAAGCATGACAACAGGAGGGACTACCAAAGGCTTTTGACCCACATAACATGCATCTTGGGGAGGCTGTGGAAGGGATCTTACATCACATGACAAACTCCTCTTTTCCCTTTATCATTTTTTGTTTATTGAGTTTATTAGCACATTTTAGGTAGAACTAATGATCAAAATAATGATTTTATGTATTTTAAGTCCATGTTTGTAGTGTGTCATTATGAACTTACATCATAGGAAAAGTTTACACTTCTTACCATATTTTAAGTATTCATAATAAATATGTTATGCTTTTAAACAGAATCCAGTGGAATTTGGATACCCTTATACAGGAGGTCAATATACAGTAAAGAAAGTCCATGATCTATGACTAAAGGATGGTTGTCTGGTAAATTGTGTCAGGAAAGCCAGCTCAGTACATGCAGAAAAAACAAAGTTGGTTTTGTATCATTCCATACATAAAGGGAGACTAAAAATGAATTAGTGACCTAAATTTGAAAGGTAACACTGTAAAATTACTAGAGGAGTATATGAAAGAACACTTATTATCTAGACTCACAGGAGTTCTTAAATAAAATTCTCAAACCACTAAGCCCAAGTTAGAAAGCTAATATTTTTTAATTAAGTCAAAATTTAAAAGCTTTGCCTAACAGAATATAATGCGGATAATACTAAAAGAAAGGTGACAGAATGAAAGAAGATGCTTGCAGTGTCCAAAGTAAAGATGAGCATAAATTATTTAAGGAGCTCTTCCAAGTCCATGGATAAAAATGCAGTAATCCCAGCTGAAAAATCAGTAAAAGACATGAACTTGTGCAGAAGTGGAAATCCACAAAGCTAACAAGATTGTGAAGAGAGAATCCAGTTAACCAGAAGTCAGATAAATGGAAATAAAAGTGAAAGATTTTTAATCTGTTAGACTGACAAATTCATAAGTCTTGGTCAATGGCGTATGTTCATGGGAAAGTGGGGAGAAGGGAATTCCACATCCTCTCTAGTGCACATATTTTAGAAATCAAATGGTTGCCCTATGGTCAAAGGGCAAAAGATATTCTCACCCAACTAGCGGACCCAAAGGTTTAGCTAAGTATCTGAAAGAGAACTACACAAAAGTCCATGTATGGGCGTAGAAAAACATTTATTGCAGCTTTTACTTATTATCTAGAATAGGAGGGATTTGGGTATATTCATGTGTATTAGTAGGAAAACTTTTGCAAAAACATAAAGGTAGATTTGATACTTACATATAATAGAGTAAGTCTGCCTGTAGAAAAATACGAAGTGAAAAAGTAGGAGACAATGTCCATGACCCAGTACTCTTCACAGAGATTCTAAGTACAGAGATACACTACAGGGAACATCAGTACATGTTTGTAATTCCAGCACTCAGAAGGCCAAGGCAGAAGCCTGAGAAATTACTGAGGGCCTCAATAAAACAAAAAGTGCAAAGATACAAAATAAATAGAGTTAAAACTTTGCAAGAGTTACCTCTGCTAGGGGATAATGGGAATGCAACTTACTTAAGGATATAAGAAAATAAGTTAAAGAATGGAAAAAAAAATACCTAAATAGACATTTTCCAAAAGAAGATAAAAGACATAAAAATCACTGTTATATTAAAATTGGATCACTCTCACTCATTTTCAAGGAAATGAAAATCAAGGAGGCAACGAGAGGTCACCCCACACAAGCTTAAGTTGGCTCACTATCAATAAAGATGAGATAAAATGTTAATGAAGCTGTAAAGAAAAATTATGGACACTATTGAGAAGAATGTAATTTGGTAAAGCTACTAGAGTACACAGAGTGAAGTTTCTTAAAAAAATAAAAATAGAACAACTTTATCATTCAACAGTATTGCTTCTACATGTTTGTAGGAAGGAATTGAAGTCATGGTCCCGATGCAACACTTGCTCTCCCCATTCTTTGCGACATTTCTCACAATACCCATAATATAGAAACAACTGAGGAATAAGTGGGCAAGTGAATAGAGTGATCAAGCATCACAGTACGTTGTGAATTAAAATATATTATCAGTTCTACCTTTTCCATTTGAGACTCTGCAAGCAGGCATGGGGGGGGGTAAAAGGCTGTGAGAAAGTGTGGACGTGAATCTTACCAATGTGTCCTCTTTCAGTTGTGCTGTTACAGTTGCTTGTGCTGCTCTGTTTGAGTAGGACATTCTCCAGTTACTTTCTCACCACAGACTAGTGAGATGGACCTTTCAAAGGAGACATAATTAGGATGTCAGTCATTCTGGATGAACTAATAGTCCGGATGTTGCCAGCAATTCTCTGAGCTTTAGTTACCTTCGTTGGAAAACATCGCAGACTGAAGAGAATGAACAGATCCAGAAACAGATCCTTCTAGATTTGAGCACAGCTCCCGCAAGCCATGGAAATGTATCAGCGGTAGAGAGGACTCTTGTTGCAAGCATTGCTTATTTTAATCAGGACTGAAAATTTCAGCAAATAACATATTTAAAGCCAATGATATAGAAATGCTACTTAATTTGAAACAACACACTTATCTACCATGACCTAAGAACTGTGCCAGGTACTGAAGTGTGGACAGGGAAAAGAAGAAGGAAGTAATAGAAAAGAGTGACAGAATGTATCTGTCTCAGGTTAGGGTCACGGACAGTTACACAGGGCAGGAGCTGTAATGCAAAGATCTCTCTGGGTCTAAATATTCATGGATCCTCTTTTCTATTTGCAAATGAATAGCATGGCCGCTATAGGCCATAAATTCATTCTTCAGACATGTACCTGTGTCAAGCACTGAGGTGTATTAAGTGGAAAGCAAGATGAGAAATGAGTGTCTAACACCAACAGATGTGAACTATCTTGTTCAGAAGATTTAGGCACCGTATTTTGTATTAACTGAAGAAACTTACACGTAATCAAACGTTTTACTGTGATGTGGCTGTGTACTAAAGAATATTTTATATAGCCAGTCAGAGAAGACACACTTATATGTATTTGTATTTGTAGCAACCAGAATCCTGTGTGCTTAGTACTGAAAGTGGGAATGTGGTTTTCTTATTTGACTCACATATCTGTTCTCTCTCTTGTCTGTCTCTCTTATGTTTTTCTTCATTTTTTTGGACTCCTTTCTCCTTTTGATAGTTTTGAAAAGCTTCTGAAAATAAATATTGTGGTCCAGAAAAATAACCAATCTTTCCTTCTCTAATTCACAAAATTCACATCTGTTTATTTTTTCATTTGAAGCTCAAAATAGTCTTTTAGACAAGCGGCCTCATTTTCTAGGAGTATAACATATGTCAACATTTGGATTTGTGAAATTAATCTACTCCTGTGGCTATTCATACTTATACATAAATGACTTAAGAATGGAGGAATATATGCTATAATCTAGTTTATGAATATTCATCAACTATTAACGGAAAAGGACTTTAGTAGATTATTACAAACTAAATCAACTCTTTTTTTTTTTTTTTTGAGACAGGGTCTCGCTTTGCAGTTGAGGCTGGCCCTGAGCTCACCATGTAGCTCAGGCAAACTTCGAACTCAGCAATCCTCCTGTCTCTGCCTCCCCAGTGCTGGGATTACAGGCGTGAGCCACCACGCCCAGCACTGTGGAATGTAGTGCTGATTACTGGTTGATTGGTGGTGGGTGTGAGTCACCACGCCCAGCATTGTTGTATGTGGTTACCAGATGGAACTCAGGACCTTGCCCTTGCGAGGCAGGTGCCAGAACCTCTGACCTAAATCTCTGGCCCAAAATCAATTCTTACAATTAAAATTTCTTTTCAACTTTGATTTTTGCTTCTTTCTATAATAATTACTACTGCCTAGTAATTGTACACCTTAATGGGATCCACTGTGATATTTCTATGAACACATAACATACATTGATCGGCCTACTCACTCTTCTTCTGTCTAGTAATTCTGCTTTTATTTTCAAGCTATCTTTTGAATTAGTTTCTATGTATGAGATAGGACATATGTATCCATCTTTCTGGGTCTGATTTATTTTGCTTTACATGATCCATTTCCATACACCTTTTGCAAACATTTTACTTCTTGTAATGGATTTAAATCTTCTCTATGGTTGAGTAATACACTACAGTGTTACATACCACATTTTTAAAAAATGTATTTATCTGCTGATGGGCACAGAGGCTGATTTCATATTTAGCCTCCTTTGACTGTACTACAGTAAACACGAATATTTATGTATCTTTTTACCATCACTTCATTACCTTTGACTATTATAATAGGTACTCTTGATCGCAAACTTTATTGCTCTTATAGTTGCACTGAGTATTAGGAAAGTATATTTCTGGGTATTCTGGGTGGATCATGAAGACATGATCTTGGGGACTGTATTCAGTCCCCACCCTTTTTCTCGCTGGTGCTTTGACCTTGTTTTCTGCTTCCTGGATGCCATGAAGTGAGTAGCCTTTCTACCCTGTGCCCTTCCAAAACAATCTTTTGCACTACAGTCACTGAACATAGAGTGAGACTTCTGAATCCAGGAAAAAAAAAGTAAATCCCTCCTACTTCAAGGTGTCTAGGCCAAATATTTGGTCTCTGTAACTAAAAGGTAAATAATGTGGAACAGAAATGTGTCCCATAATGGGATAGCTGGAACTTATGGTATTTCTAATTTTAAGTCTTTAAAGAACCACACACTGATTTATATAATGAGTATACTAATTTATAATCTGTCCAGCAGTATATAAGATTTGCCTTTTCTTTCTCTTCTTCCTACAATTGATAATTTTTGTTTTTGTTTTTGTTTTTGAGACAGGGTCTTGCTTTGTAGTTCAGGCTGGCCCTGAGCTCACTATGGAGCCCAGGCAAGCCTCGAACTCAGCAATCCTCCTACCTCTGCCTCCCGAGTGCTGGGATGACAGGTGTTAGCCACCATGCCGGGCACTGTGGTATGTGGTATTGATTGCTGGTGAGTGTGAGTCATCACGCCCAGCATTGTATGTGGTTTCTGGGGATCAAACTCAGGACCTTGTGCTTGTGAGGCAGGCACTGGAACCACTGAGCTAAATCTCCTGCCCAATAATTTTTGTTTTTTGATGAGTCATTCTGTCTGGGATGAGTTGATAGTTCATTGTGGTTTTGATTTACATTTCACTGATAGCTAGTGACACTGAGCATTTTTTCATTTATTGATTAGGTGTCTGTAGTTTTTCTTTGAAAAGTCCATTGAAATAAAATCTCCTTTTTAAATTGAGTTTCTTGGGGTTTTTCATTAATGTTTTTTTGAGTTCTTTATATATTCTGTGTATCAAACACCTGTCAGATTAATAGCAGACAAAAGTATCCTCCCATTCTGTAGGTTCTTTTTACAGTGCTATTTCCTTTGCTGTTCAGAAGTCTTTTACATAGCTATCATGCTAATTGCCAAGTTCACTCTTACTTCCCATGACTGCAGAGTCCTATCCAGAAAACTGTGGCCTGTTCCAATAACCTTAAGTGTTTCCACTGTGTTTTCTTCTAGTACTTTCAGAGTTCAGATCTTACTTAAGGCATTTGCTCAATTGTTTTTAATGTGAAGTTTTATTGATACATTATATATACATATCATGATCACAGATAATATTGAGAACTTGTACCAGCATATGACACAATTTAATTCTCGTCTTTTCCCATTCCTCCACCCACCCTACAACCCCCATCCCTATAGACATAAGCTTTGTTTTCCTTTTTAAATTTCCATCATATTGTTTCTTCCCCTTGCTATTTTCCCCTACACCCCATTTCCCTTGAAATATTTTCTATTTTGCAATATCTAGCATAGAAGACCTCTACTCTGAGAACTACAACACTCTGGAAAAGGAGACTGAAAAGGATATCAGAGAATGGAAAGTCATCCCTTGTTCCTGGGTAGGAAGAACTAATATTGTGAAAATGGCTATACTCCCACAATTATTGTATTGATCTAGTGCAATACCGATTGAAATCCCAACAGCATATTTTACAGAGCTAGAGAAAATAATCCAAAAATTTATCTAGAACCACAAGAGACCTAGAATAGTAAAAACAATTCTAGGCAGCAAGGACATAGTTGGGGGAAATCACAATCCCCAACTTGAAACTATACTACAAAGCCATTGTGATAAAAATGGTATGGTAAGGCAAAGTAACAGACCCAAGGACCAATGGAATAGATTACAAGATCCAGAATCAACTTCAGATACACTATTCCACCAGATCTTTGACAAAGCCAAATATCCTAAATGGGGGAAAGATAGCTTCTTTAGTAAATGGTGCTGGAAAAACTGGGCTTTAATTTGTCTATGACTAAAGCTAGATCTATCTCTTTCACCATTTGGTCAGTTGTTTAGACTGGATGATCAAGCTTCAATCTGTTTCAAATGTGTTTCCCATGGGTGCCTAGTTTTGCCAAGATCATTTGTTAAAGAGATTGTCCTTTCTCTATCATATAGTTTTGGAAGATCTGTGAAGAACTCGCTGGGAGTAGCAGGTTAAGTTTAATTCTAGGTACTCTATTCTGTTTCACTGGTTTATGTGTCTTTTTTATGTCTTCCAATGGATGCTCTTTTGCTTATTATGGCTCTATCATATGATTTGAAAGCAGAAATTTTAATACCTCCAACTTTAGTTATATTATTTTGGCTATTCCATGTCTTTGTTTTCATATGAACTTTAGATTTTTTTTTCTATTTTGATGGCATTGCATTAAATCTGTAGATCACTTTGGACAGTATGTCCATTTTAACAATATCAATTCCCCTAATCCATCAGTGGGAAGTATCTCTGCGTTTTAGTGACTTCTTCAATTTCTTTTTATTTGTGTGTGCTACTGCCAGTGGCAATTCTTTCCTGATTTTTCATCAGAAAATTCAGTAGAAAAGTCATTAAATTTTATATGTTCTTTTTCTATTTTGATACTTTACTTGGTTTAATACTTCTAATAGTCTTTTGGGAACACTTTATGTTGTTCTATAAATATTTGCAAGCAGTTAATTTGAGAATTAAATTATGCCATATAATAGTACAAATTCTCAATGTGGAGTGTAATTGTGATTTATATATATAATGTACCAACAAGTTAAATTAAACTTTAAAAAAAAGAGTGAATGGCTATGTTGTACACACAAGGAAAGGAGAGAGAGCCCTGGGAATTGCCAAAAATTCTTGGAAACATGTGCAAATGCCTCAGAGCCAGAGGACCTTCTGGAGTAAGAGGACAGAGATAACACACAAAGAAATTCACATCAGTGTTACCAGGGAGATTCAAGTGGTCCCAGCAATCTGTTGAAGATAAAATCCATTTTATTTTTTATTAGTACATGTGCATTTCTGTGGTTATATGTTCATTTGTTTGTACAAACACTGAGAACACACTGGGTATTACAATCTCTGTGAATGATAGCACTTTGAATAATATAGTAGCAAATTCTCATTAAATAATTAGAATTTTTCTACTCCTCTGTTGCGACCTACATCTTACTCTCTTTTGGATGTGCAATCACAACTGTTTTATGTAAAACTCAAACATCTCCTTCAAAGAAGAATACTGTAGGATAGTTATATTTAAAATTATACAATAAACATTCAGGCTAGCTTAGTAGCAGCTATAACTTGAGTAAAATCCAAATTTCCGAAGATTTAGGGTATTGATAAATGACAATTAAGTGACGTGTCTCCTTCTTCATAGCTGTATTGTGAGGGTAAATAGTTTGGTTCAGAGTCATATTTCAGGATCAACATGTAGCTCTCCTCTTCCACCCGAGTAAATCAAATAAAACACATACAGTCACTTCTGCTTTAATGCTATGATTTTTTTCATATTAAATACAGCATCATATGAGTTGGAAAATAACATTGAATAAAATCCTCTAGCTATGGCTACTATAACAGCCTTCCTACTATAACAGCAAATAACTGGTATGACAAAATACTTGGCAGTGCAAGTTAATGAAACCCAAATTCATCTAGCAAATGTCTCAAACAGTAAGTCACTCTTACTCAGAAATTAAGCAGTCTACATGTAATGTCAAAGAAATTGATTTTGTCAATGACTACTATGACAATACAGTGAAAGTGTAAGATAGACTGTTTTTTGTTAAAATAGAAAAATAAATAAAAAGAGCCATCTATTGCATACTGACTCTTGGAGAGTTTCACAATTTACATATTAATTATGCCTTAACTTGGAAATGAGGTACAGTTTAAAAGAAATATTTTTTTAAAATTTTTGCCTTCATTAAGAAAGTATATGACTATCTTCCTAGACTTATGTATAATCAAATGTACCAAAAATCTGCTGAATATAAATTCAAGTATAAAGGTAGACCTTTTAATGAATATTTCAGAAACCATATGGATCTATTTTTAAGGGCATGACTTAAAAATATTGACATTTCCATTACACATTCAAATTGTTCTAAAAATACATAGCCTCTTTTAATAACTAATTACCTTAGAATTTTTAAGGAAGCTAGAGGCACTGTTCTCACATGTACACTAAACATTCACTTACTAACGATGTAAAATAATTTTTTGTCACAGCTTTGTAGAAAGTTATTTTTTTGAGAAATATATGAATGCTATGCTATAGTCAGCTATAAAGCTTCAAAAAATTCAGGAAAATTAAAAAAACATGGTCAAGGTGAAAATTTTACTGCACAAAAGAGAATATTTTTCTATCTTCATATCTTCTTGAATAATATTATAACAATTAATTTAATGTCAGAAGCCAGTATGTGATAATATTAAAACAAGGACTCATTTAATGCTGATTCCTGTTACTAATTGATAATTTCCCTCAATTTTAAAGAATTCAAGCCAATAAACTTAATTCCTTAATATGCTGCAGTAAAATTTGAATTTAATATTTGAAAATCTCGGTTTCTGTTTTCTACATTTTTTTGTTTCTGATAAATCCATTTGCCTTGAAAAAGCTTAATAAAAATAAGCAAATAGCTGCTCTGATTCAGTATTATTTTCTTGTCCAATCGAAAGAGGGATATTTTTTATAATGAACTATTTACCTTTGGGGGAACAATTTTTAAATATATAAACTGACGCTGATAGTAACCTCCTAATTAAGACATTTTAAAGGCCTTCTCAATCATTATAGGTGAAATTGCTTGCAAAATTAGACAAGATGATATACATCTTTGGCTGTATTATCAACGTATCTCTCAATCAGTTAAGTTAGGTCATTCTTATGGATAGTACATGAAGCTTTTAAGTCCCACACCTGGTTCATGTATCTGTATTGCAGCTTTGACAATCTCACAGGGTTACCACAAAAGCTACAGAGGAAAATGCTGTGTTGTAAACCATTATGCTCCATAATGTATTTTATCAAAAGTATTTCTGCAGCTTCCAAGAAGTTGTTTCACTATTTTTTGTTTTTAACCAAATCAGCTAAAAAATCAAACCCCTTTTTCTCCCCTTTTCCTATGCCAGGTGCCCCCTGTAAAGTCTCCTGGTCTTTATCAATTAAGTCAATGCAATTCAGTATTTCATGTCTTGTGAAGAATTGGATTTCAGAGATAGATTATCATTGGGTTCAAAGAAAAAACAAATATTATTCCGCAGTAAAAACTAGTATGGGTAATAACTATTGAGGAAAAGGGAGAATATGGGTTATTTCATTGTTTGACCTTTGTAAGACTTTGTGTCTCTAACAAGGTATAATATTCTTGTTATTTGAAAAATTATGCAAAATCCATTTCACCATATAAACCATGGTTTCTGATGTTTTCACTCAGTGCAGATTAAAATATCCAAGCATGTGGCAACAAAGGAATTTAATATGTTCTTTCTACTACTGCAGTGTATCGCATAGTACATAATAACCTCCTTACTCTTTTGGTAATGAACACCTTAGTTGCCTACAACTTTCGGTACCATAAAGAAGTGAATAAATAAGCTCTTACATTATGTACTCTCGTATGGTCCTGGTGTGCTTCTTTGGATCTATATTCTAGTAGAAAAATATTTGGGTCATAAGTTAGGCTATGCTTAATTTCAGTAACTGCCTTTAGACTGCTGTTCAAAATGGCTGCACTAGATTACATTCCTATTTACATGTGGGTACATGTCACCCACCAACTTCCGGTTTATCACATTTTCAAATTTTATTTACTTATTTAAAATTTAGTTTTATTTGTCCATGTTTGCCATACATAATTATCACTTTCTTTGTAGGGAGTTGGTACCTGTGTACTACATATCCTGATTCTTTTTCATCCCCTTTCCCTCCTCTCACTGTCCCTTCTCTCCATCTCTTGCTCTCTTTCCCTTTTGCAAAAGATTTGTCCTTGTAGTGTTAGCTAATTGCTCAAGTTGCATTTCTATTATGTTATGTTATATACACAAATTTCCATCTTTGTGAATTAATTATTCATTTTATTCACATTTACAATCAATTTATCTGACTTTTTTGCTTTAAAGGTATTTCTCCTTTGGTCTAGACATTAATCCCTTATCAGATTTTGAAATGGAAGATGTTGTGACCCGATCTGTCACCAGTTGTTAATGTGGTATGTCTTCTTGCTAAATTGAAATAATTGCTTTTATGCCATCTTATCAAACAAATGCCATTTTAAAGATGTGAAACAATTTGTTACAAAACATAATGAGAGAAGACGTTCCACGGACAAAAGTGCCTGCCATTCACTTGTCTATAAAGAACAAAAGCAGTTCAGAAGAGTTGCTCAGTACAGTCCTCCGCTGACTCACACTGCTGGGGACCCTGTAGTAGGACTGCAGTCCCACGTGCCCAGGACATGACACAGGCCTGAGAAAAATACACTAAGAGACAGAAAGAGAGAGAAAGCAGAACCAGGGCAGTCAATTGCAGTGCAACAACGAGGTGCTGGCCAGTCCCAGGCACTGACTTTCATTGGCAATCAACTGGGATAAAGGCAAATTACATGTGTTTCCATGGAAATTCATGTAAACAGACTCATGAAGGACAAGACTAAGAATTCTTAAATTAGGGCCAGAATATACAAAATAGATGATTGTAATTCGAACATTGTCGTTCTAGTCAGATGGTCTTGGTTGTGAGAACAGAATTTGGGTGCGAGTTTCTTTGATCTGACACGAAGGCTTCAGCCAGACTCACTTCTCAAAACCAGCTAATTATGGGGCTAACTCTTCACAGCCTGCTTTGGGCATGATCTGCATTACAGTTCTCTGTGGCACACAATTTGGTTTAATCCTCAACACCATCAAATTGAGAGAGAGGGAGAGAAAGAGAGAGAGAGTAGAAAAGTAAGAGAAGGGGGAAGAAGGGAATGAAGAGAAGAAAAGGATGGAGGGAAGGAAGGAGAGAAGGGAGTTGTGCCTTTGCATCCCTACTCACCCTGCAGAGGACACCGGAGATGGAACGACAACGGAGACGGAACGATTGTGGTATCAATTTTTTCTCACTGTAACAACTAGGGGCAAAGGGTCTTAGGCAAGCAGAAGGATAAAATGTCTCATTATGCTTTATTAGAGAAGTTAATAGGAAATCTTATTAAGGGCAGATTGGGCCTCTGCAGTTAGATTCCCACAATTAGAAAGACAAAGGTAAAACAAGAGAAGGGAGCAGACCGTTCACCCCCCCCCCCAAGGGCTGTGTAACACAATTACCATAAAAAAATGTAGCAGTGAAAGTCCACAGGCAAAATCTGGATGTAGCTGTAAACAGGAAAAGCCAAGGGTGCCAGCCCTCCCCTCACCCAAGGAAATAAGAAAGAGACAAGGATTCTTCTTCAATATATAAAAGACACACACACCTATACCTGCACATACACACTTATACGTGTAGTATAACTTGAGCGTCACTGGGTCTCGGCACCAAACACATGCATCCTTGATCTCTAACTCTAAACTCCCGTCCTATAAGCCACTCCCCCAGTTGTCCATCACAGAAGGGCAAGGAAGCAAATGGTCAAGAGTATAGACAGAGGTGCTCAGGTTAGCAGCAAAGATGGCAAGAGACCCACTCGGGTGTCGGTGCCCACAGTGGGGGGTGGTGTGGGAGAGATCGCTAGTGCAAAATAAAGAGCCCACGACAAAATCCCACGGTGCTCCCTCTCTCTCCCTGCTCTTCCACCGTAGCAATCTTTGCGGCTTCGCCTTGTTTTACTCTTCCAAGTGCATCATCTTCTTTTCATTTCAACTCTGCCTCTTTAATTCGGTCCCGTTGCCCAGTTTTTGATCCTGGGAGGATCCCAGCAGGGTCATGGTGTGCTCTGCAGAGCAGTGTCCTGTCCTGCACCCCTCCCCCTCCCGCGGACAGGACGACTCTCCTGGAGGGTTGGTTCAAGCTTTGCCTCCGGACTGAAACTGCCAGACTTTTTTAAAATTGAATTTGTTATTGGGTTATTTTATATGCACAACACAATCACACTCAACACTGAGAATTTGTACCAGTATATCATATCAGTTAAGTCTCATTTTTACCATCCCCCATCCAGCCTACAGCCCCCTACCCCCTATATACATATGCTTTCTTTCTTTCTTTTAAACATCATATATTGTCTTTCCCCTGGTTACTTATGCCTACCCTTTCCCTTTCAATATTTTCTATTTCAAAGTGTCTATCAATCTAGAACTCATTTACCTCTTCAAATTCTCATACCACAGAAAAGATATGGTATTTACACATGTGCGATTTATTTATTTCACTTATGAGTATGTCTCCAAGGTACATCCATTTGAGTATAAGTCACTCAAATTTAACATTCTTTATGGCAGAGTAGTACTCCATTTTATAACAAAACCACATCTTCTTGATCAGACTGCCACACGTTGTAAATTGTGTCAATCTAGGGAATGTGAGGTGCTATCTGACTGTGGCTTTATATTTGCATGTGTGTAATTCCAAATTATGTGAGTTCTATGGAAGTTTTTCATATGTTTATTCATTTTCACCCAGATGGTCTTGCAACTAATTTTCAAACTTTCAACAATATGTGGTGGATACTAATTCTTTGCTGATTAGACATGTTGTAAATGTATTATCTCAACTTGTGAGGTTCTTTATAATTGCCTTATGGTATGCTCTGAACACTATAAATTGTTAAATGTAATTTGATTTAGTAAGATTTTTCTTTATAAATGTCGCTTTTATGTGCTATTTTTAATTTCCTTTTTCAAGTTAGGAGGATGATTCTACATTTTATCCAAACCTACATAAAGTTTTGTATTGCATTTAGTTACTTCATACTTCTTAAGTGAATTTTTATGTGTAGCGAGATGTAGAGATGTAGATGACTTCTGTATTCATAAATAGTTGTTTTACAAAAAGATACTACGTTGTATTATTATTTATTCTTCCCAACTGAACTCCAGTGCTATCATTTTTGTCTACCAGAGATTTTTTTTTTTCTTTTTGAGACAGGGTCTTGCTTTGTAGTTTAGGCTGATCCTGAGCTCACTATGTAGGCCAGGCAAGCCTCAAACTCAGCAGTCCTCCTGCCTCTGCCTCCTGAGTGCTGGGATGACAGGTGTGAGCCACCATACCCGGCTACCAGAGATTTCTATATTTGGGATTTGTGTTTGGATTACGTTTTCTGCTTCATTGAAATATTTATTATTATTACTTTTTTTTGAGACAGGCTCTCACTTTGTAGTGCAGACTGGCCCTGAGTTCACTATGTAGCTCAGGCAAGCCCTGCACTCAGCAATCCTCCTGCCTCTGCCTCCCAAGTGCTGGGATGACAGGAGTGAGCCACCACGTCTGGCACTGTGGTGTGTGGTACTGACTGCTGGTGGGTGTGAGTCCCACGCCCAGCATTGTTGTGTGTAGTTACAGGGTATCAAACCAGGAACCTTGCGCTTGCTAGGCAGGCACCAGAACCACTGAGCTAAATGTTCAGCCCAAAATATTTAACCCTGAGTCAGTTTCATTCATTTCTTCACCTATGCATCAGGTACTTTTCTGGATATGTAAAATATGTACATGAACAAAAGAAATGAAAGATTTACCATTGAGGAGATTATATTCCAGTAGAAAAACTGAAGCCTAAATTACAATTTAAGTGCGAATAATTTTGAATGTTGAAAGGTACTAAGAAAAAAAATCAAGCCGAGAAGTAGGATAGGGAGCTCCAGGTGGGGAGGGTTGCTATTTAAATAAAACAGAAGGAAAGTTGCATTTATGTTAACAGAGACCTGAAGGAGATGAGAGGGTGAGTCATACCAATTTCTGAGGAAAGAACATTCTGAGCGGATGAAAGAGCACACAGAAATCCAAAGGGGATAAGAATGGAAGGAGGCCAGGAGAGCTGGGAGTGGGATGAGAAAAAAGAGGAAGACAAAGTCAGAAAGGTTTCAGTGCAGCGAGAATAGTTATTATGCCACATTGTTTCAATCCCTAAAGCTTTAGGAAGATCTAGCATTTCGAAGATCAAATCTATCTTATTCTGTGGCAATTTCTTATAGAGGCTCAGAGGGTTTTTTTTAGAACACTGTAGTGACAAGTCAAATTTAAAATGGGCCAGTCAAGTTCTTGCACAAGCTTATGGAACACTTGACTGACACTGAATTACATATTAATGTAGGTCAATCAACAGGTTATTGTTCTCTCTTTGCCATCATATGTATCTTAATGCATAGACCACAAAACATCTCTCTCATATACTTAGCTTTTTCTTTGTGTGTACCTTCTTATTTTTCCATAAAAATCTTCTGTATAGGGCCAGAGATTTAGCTCAGTGGTTCTGGCTCCTGCATCGCAAGCGCAAGGTCCTGAGTTAGATCCTGGTAACCACATACAACAATGCTGGGCGTGATGACTCACGCTCACCAGAAATTAGTACCACGTACCACAGTGCAGGCGTGGTGGCTCAAGCCTGTAATCCAAGCACTGGGGAGGCAGAGGCTGGAGGATTGCTGAGTTCCAGGCTTGCCTGGGCTACATAGTGAGCTCAGGGGCAGCCTGAATTACAAAGCGAGACCCTGTCTCAAAAAAAATCTTCTGTATATGTTATTATAGCATATTACTTTATATATATATATATATATATATATATATATATATATATATATAAAATGTATACTGTATAGTACCTTGGCTCATGAAAACGGAAGGGTATATCCCCAGCAGGGTAATAGCAGGGTCAAATGGAAGCTCTAACCCTAGTTATTAAGTTGAGGAATTTCCACGCTGATCTCCATAATGGTTGTCCTAGTCTACATTCCCACCAACAGTGGAGAAGGGTTCCTTTTTCTCCAAAATCTCACCAGCATTTGTTGCTGGCTGATTTTGAGATGGCAGCCTTTCTTTGTGGAGTACGATGAAATCTCAGAGTTGTTTTCATCTGCATCTCTCGAATGGCTACTGACGATGAGCATTTCTTTATGTACTTCTTAACTACTTTTACTTCTTCCTCTGAAAAGTGTCTGTTCATTTCAGATGCCCATTTTTTGAACTGGGTTTTTAAATCTGGGTGGACTGGTTTTTTTAAGCTCTTTATATCTTGTAAATAGTAGCCATTTGTCTGAGGAATTGCTGGTAAAGATTTTTCCCCATATTGTTGGTTGCCTTTTTGCTCTGCTCATGGTTTCTTTTCCTGTGCAGAAGGTTTTTAATAGAAAGAGATCCCACTTGTTGATTTCTTCTATTAGTTCTCGTGCTATAGAGGTTTCGTTTAGCACAACCATATTTTTGTTTGTGAACTCTGCATTGGTTGAAGAACATGACCAGGGCTGTCTTTCCTTCATGAACACGGATGTGGCCGTCTTTTCCAGAATAGCGAGAAAAATTGCATCCACAAACCTACGTACCACTCGCTGCACAAGACCTGTGAGACTTGACCCCCTTCCCGGAAGGCTCCTCCTCCCGCTCCTCCCCCCATACTCTGTGACCTCTTGCTTCCTTGTACTTCTTTCAGGGTTCCTTTCCAAAGCTTCTTGTCAATGCGGTATTCTCTTTCCCTCGCCATCCAGTGAAGGAGCTCAATCTTGGTCCTCTCTATCTCCTTTTTCTTAATTTTATTTTTATAATGTTCATTATTCGTCAACGTGTATTAAAAGGACATATCTCTCCGGTAACCATTAACGATGCCCTGTTAATTCCTTATACATACACAAATCTCTAGAAATGATCATTACCTCCGATAAAGCTACCAGGACTCACAGACACAGCCTGTGTGTGAACTGATTTCTTTCCTTTCTATTCAAGTTGCAGAAGGAAGCAGGTGAATAGAGAATCGGGTTTCTGAGAATGTAAATTCTCACTCCTGCAAATTAGGATGTGCCGCCTGCATGAGCCCAGCTCATAGATAATATTGACACCAACCCTGGAGTATTGACTCAGCTGGTATGAGTTAAGTTGATATTACTTGATGGTGTTACCACATTATTAATCAAAAAGCTATCTCACTTAGGGATTGTCTGAATACTTTTAATTTAGTGATTTACCTCTATGTAAATACACTTGTGTGCTCTCTGTTTGTAGTACTGATCATGCGTATGGGAAAGACTCTTTATTATGATCAGTAGCCCAAGGAGAGATCTGAGACAGAAAAGTCACCACTAGATTAAGAAAGCATTAATTCTAGTGTCCCATGAAAAACATATATACTCTAATAACAGAGTCTTGTGAGATAATGTACCCTGGCTGGGACCGTGTTGTGTTCATCATGCAAGTGACTCAGGAAAGATGTTCTGGGCTTGAATCTTACTCTTTAGATCAGGAAGCTAGATGGATTGAGGACCCTGGATGTTACCAGTTGCCAATAATAAAGGAATCAGCTACCTCTGTTTGAATACGTACTATGTGCAAGGCATAGTACTAGAAGTTAAGGAACATTATCTCTTGCAATCCTCAAACAACGCTTGGAAGATGGCATCATATTTACCCCCACATTAATAAACAACTTGAAGCTCAAAAAATGAAGCAACACATTTGTGCTTCCCAGCTCACGGCAAGCACAGGTGTAGCTGGTGTTCCTGCCCAGACATCTGGATCCCAAAGCCATCGCTTTAGTCAGTAGATATGAAGACAACTACATACATATAGTGTTCATTGTAAAATATGTATATATTTGTCTTCATATCTACTGGCTAAAAGTTCCTAAATTAAACGAAGTTGCAGATGGAGATTAGCTCAGTCGCACCACACCTACCTTGCAAGCACAAGGTCCTGAGCTTGATTCCCAGTACCAAGAGAAAAATAATCAAAGGAATTTGAACAGTTTTCTGTTGTACCCTTACTAAGCTTAGTAATTGTTATAGGAGGGACATTACAATATAATGTACCATCAATTTGACATTTTAAAAGAGTTATAAGGCATATTTTCCTATTTCCACATAAGTTATGAAAAGTCGTTTTAAATCCATAATGTGTGGAATGTCAGGAATAATGCAAGTTTGACGGTGAAAATGTTGCATTTTCTTTTTCCATGGTGATTTGTATTCTATTATTTATGCCTGTACTTATTAAGATGTTATTCTTATCTCTAAACAATTATACTTTATGTTAGGGAAAAGATGAGAGTGCATATTGTCACATTCATACATTTTCAGAATAGCTAGTTTATATTCGATTTTGCCATCTAGATCACAGCAGGAGCAATAGAGTATAATGTTATTAGAAGCTCTAGAAAAAGTGGGTCCTAGGAATATGGAAATATAAAACACAAGATAAACAGACAAGAGCATGGCAGTGAGAGTTTTCAGTAACATTACTTTTATCACACCTCTTCACACACGGCGTGGGATAAAAATGAGTTTCAATTTCTCAACTTCTTGCTCTCTAATACAGTAGGAAGAAGGACAATACGTTTAATCACAGTTAATGTCCCTTTGCTAGATTCCATCATGTTCTCCCCAATCCATCACCTTATCTTGCCTGCGGTGCTTCTTTCATCACTGCAGACCACAATATGAAAGGTACAAGTAGTGACACAAAACAAGTTCTTCAGAGCAGACTTACCTCAAGTTTTATTGAGTGATATTCATTATGAAAAAATACATTGTTAAAATGAAAGTTTATGAGAAAATGTTTCTTCTTTGAGTTACACTAGGACTGTTTATAACCCAAAACATAACCCTGACCACAGCATGACTTCATCTCTTCTTGCTGTCTTCCTGTACTTATCACCAATATGTCTGATGTAATGTTCTTAATGGGGAAATAAGAATGATTTTGTTCCTGCCTGCTCCATGTGTTTTAAAGCAAAAGAGTTGGTTTCACATTTATAGAAAGAATTGACATAAAATGTATAAGCAAAGTTAAGTATTTTATATTATATGGTATGTAAAACAATGTTTATTATAAGGTATTGTATATATCCATACTTAAGCCAATGGGTATGCATTCTCAGTGACCTTCCAAGGGGATAGTTGAGCATATGTCTTGCTTCGGCTGTTAGTTGGTGGCTGTGGGCAAGTTACTACACTGTTCTGAACCTCTGTTCTGCCATGAGCCACAAAAAGAATTTGGCTTCCAAGTTATTTATGCTATTTCCATTTGTACACTTTATTTTGCTGCTTAGTTTCAATTTCTATGGATTAATTAGAATAAAAACAAATGTGACAAGGCTTTTACATAGAATACATTCCAAAAATATTTACTATTAGAAATAAATTTTGAACAAGGAGTGAGCAGCCCAAATCCTCTGCTCAGAACAGATTTAGGACTGGAACCTTCCATGCAGAACAGCCCACTCATGTTTAAATTACTGGCATGGAAATGCCCGTAACTTACCCACTGATTCTCTTGACCTAACATTTAGTCAGGTTTTTCTGGTGCCCACAAGCTCCTAAACTTGGAGTCAGCCTTAAGTTAAATCAGTTTGCAGTTCTAAGACAACCCCGGTAACCCCTTGTGCCACAAATGGAGAGGACTATGATAGAAATATTTCCTGCTGGTGCGGCCTGATTTGGCCTAACTGCTCGCCCGCGGCCATGTCCTGCTCATGAAGACCCAGCCAGCCTTCATCACCTGCTCCCTAAAGCACAACTTCCTTTCTGTCCCACTGCGAGATGTTTCCCAGCTTCAGGTCGGGGTCACTGTCTATCCACTGCAGTAACCTTTCGCATACTGCTTCCCTTATTTACGTCCAGATTCGGTGAGATTTGAGTACCTAAGCTACCTTGGCTGGCTCATTACAAGTAAGCACAGAGGTGGAGCTTTGGGGGGTTGCTCCCCCTATGTGCAGTTCTGTGCTGGGGCCTCCCCAGCGTGACCCTGCAGGGGTCCGCTCAGAACGTCTGTCTCCCTCTGTGCTACACGCACAGACGAGTCTCCACCGTATGGTCTTCTCAGGGTCTCAAAAATTCGGCAACTTATGAAGAGTTCCTCTCACATGATCTACGGACTTTCTTTTTTCCAGAGCCTGTTTGCTCATTCTTCCCTCATCTGGTTCTTGAAATCTGAATATATGTATCTAGGACTTTAACTTTTCTTTTTTAGCCATTCTAAGTTGTTTACTGGTTACTTCTATGGCTTAAAAATGCCTGTAAGGATATACTGCTCATTCATTTATTTCTGTTTTCCCATCTGGGTATTTCTAACTAAACATCTAGAGATAAAATATCCGGACTCTTTGTGGCCTCCTGGGGCTGTAGGGGAGTGAGAGGCCTTAGTGGGATGATTTGATCCTTTGAAGAAATGGTGTTCCAACAATACCAGCAGTGTTTTGGTTGACACCCTCCACCCAGAGCTAAGCTAAATCAGCTGGCGAACGAATCCAGTATCACACACCCATGATCCGCTCGCTCCCCAAAACCTCAATTATGAGTACAAGAGACTTTGGGGGATATTTAGATAGTAAAATCTACACCGTGAATAAAACTAGGGAGAAAAGGAGAGTTAATAAAGGGCATAATACAAGCAAAGATTAAAAAAATATATATATAGCCAAAAACATCATAAGAAAGTAAGAATAAGTAAAAGAATGAGATTGTGAAAAACAGAAATGTATAGACATGAAAAAAAGAAATATATGTCAGTAAAATAAAAAGTAAAATTTAACATGAGAAGAATGACACACAAAAATAAATTTTGAAAATAACAGGAAAAAATAAGAGACAAAGTATGCTGAAGATCTGAGATTAAATATGAGAGTAATAAGTAGTAAAGTATGACAAAATTTACAAGGAAAATGAGAAAGGAGGAAATGGGAAGTCTAAAAAGTAAGCTAAAGGGCTTTGATAAGGAGAAAACAAGCCTAAGAGCGGGAATAAGAAACTAGTACCAGTGAGAACAGAACAAAAAGTGAGAAACGAGAGGAAATGAGAGATGCAAAGAGGCAATGAATGTACAGATGGAGAAGAACCTTCTGGGTGTTTGTTCAATCAGAGCCCTAAAGGCCCATGGGGTTCAGGCGGCTGTGGGAGCCAGCACAGAAGAGAACAGAGCAGCAGAGCCCGGTGAGCCCTAGAGGGCGCAGCAGAGCAGGATCCTATGCCTTCTGCAACTGGGGTGGGGTAGGCCAAGGTGAAGTCAAAAGGCACAGCTCTGAAGGGAGGGCAGGAAGAGCTCAGGTTTGGCTGGATGAACTTCGACACCGGACTCGATTCTTTGGTGCTTGGGCTTTAGAGAACACAGTGGGTACATGGGTATTTAGCTTTACGCCAGGGTTCAGATTTTTGTTCAACCGCTAGAGTTTTACATTTGAGCTCCTTACACTGACTCAAAGATTGGGTTTTGCACATTGCATTTTAGCTCTTCTTTGATCAGAAAGGGTTTTTACTTTGTCAATGGCCATCTGGCCTCTTCACTTGGTGTTCTGAAGTGACAAGCACTATTGTGACAGATACTGCATTTTCATCGCCTGTGTCTCCGTCATCAGGTGGGCGGCTTCTTAGGTAAGCTCAAACTTCTTGTCTTTTCTCGTGCATTCTACAGTATTTTATTGTTTGGTAGAGGTTTTATTTGCCATGCTTTTGTTTTGTTTTGTTTTGTTTTTGAGACAAGATCTCTCTATTGAATTCAGGCTATTCTTGAACTCACTTGAACTCTGGAAACAGGCTCCCAGGTGTTGCAAATACAGACAGAGTACAGTAGCGTTATTGTTGGAAATTTGGACCATAGAGAACATTTAGAATTATTTAGAACTCTGTTATCAAACATATTTGTCAGTGATTATTTATGGAGATTCTGTTTTAATGAGGAACAACATTGCTTTTTAAGAAGAATGAATATTTATTTCTGTGCTAAATTAGAAAGATGATTTGGGATCATGGGCTAAGGATGTCTTTTGTAGGAAATATCAGTAGTCTTATGACTTGAAATGTGGAACAGCTATTCAATTTCATATAAAATACTTTTAAAAGACTATTTCAGATTGTTTTCAAGTCACTTCTATAATGATAACGGAAAGTGAATCAATAGGCTTTAAGAATTATACTTTCACATGAACGAGGGGACAGAAGAAAACAAAATTCTAAGCAAATGTATATTCATGGCAGACTCTAAACTGGAAATTTACATAGGGGAAAAATGTGTCAGATTCAATCAATACATCTCTTTAGCATGGAAATTTTCCCAATAGACAGATCTTTTGTCCAAGGAAAAGGAATCAAAAAAGAGGCAGCAGGGAGGAAAGGGAGGGAAAGAGGATAAGAAAAGAATCAAGATGTGTCATGTCCCTGTACAGACCCCTCATGAGGAATGTAATCACTAATTACTGCAATGTATTAATATAAATAAAATTAAATAAAATTTTAAAACAATAAAAGTTGCCTTGATGAATAATATATATTTGTCTTTCAAAGGACAAAATATTCAAGGAATAGCAATGGAGAAGATCTGTCAGAATCCCTTACTGCTAGCTAGCAGGCTGTTACTAGGCACTGCTTAGTGACATGTATCTGAGTGTACAGATCAACTTAATTTTGTTTACCAGTTGCCTGTATCATTGATGTAACCCATACTTTTTCAGTGTTTTAAACAGTAAAAAGTCCTTTTCAAAATGCATGCTGTATTCTGAAACCAAAGTCATTTGAGCTCTTATCTTGGTCTCTAAATTGTAACTTTATAAATGTTTTGCAAAAGATTTAAAAATACTTCACATTAAACTATTTGGAGAACTTTGACTACTGTAAAGAATATATAGATATATACACAGTGATATCTTTTTATACTAGTACATGAATTATATGTGTCTGTATGTTCCTACAAATAAAATTAAAGAAATTGGTTATTCTCTAAAATATCAACAATTATATTAAATTGATAATTTCCGAACAGATATTTTCTATGTTGATATATTTAATAAGCTGTTTTATTATTGCATTTTATCTCAATGTGATTTATGTCCTAGATGTATATTTATGTGTCTGTTGGCTCCTATTTGTTTCATTTAAAAACTTCAGACACTAGGCTTACCAGAGACTATAAATCAGTATTTCTCTAAATTCGTAGCAAGAATCTTACAAATTCCAGAATACAAAGACAGCAAATTATTTTTCAAATTGCACAATCCAGGAATTATTTAAAAGATGTTTCCCTTGTAAATGTAATGAAGTAATGTGGCAATTAGAACTGAACCATATAAATGTGTACTGCAATTGTGAATCCTAGAAAGGTGACAGTGTAATGAGGTTTGACAGCATGTAGAAAGGTGAAAACTCGTTAACAAGCCAGGTTCTGCTTTAAAATAAAAGTCTTTGCATTTTTGTATTATGTAACAAGATTGCTTAGCATTTCAGGAGGAGAGTAGCAGTTGTGTGGCATTTAAATCTATTCTGAATTAAAAATGATCAGTTTAAAAAATTATAGAAAATTCTTATGCAAATGAAACATAATCAAGCCATGCTTCAGACTCATTATGCATGATTGATATTCACTGTAACTTGGTTACTAATTCAAGGAGCCAAGAAATTCCAATTATCATATTGTTTATGCAGTGCTGTGCCACACTGCTGGAAGTGATATTAAATTGATTACGATAAATAGTTTAAACCAACAAGATGGGTCCTTATCCAACTTGACATTTATTTTATATAAAATGATGAGGATTTCTTACCATCCTGAAAAATCTTAGTTTTTCCATGAATGTTAAATTTTTTTCTCAGATTCTTAAAGGTATCAAAATTAAGAAGATGATAGACTGTAGATAATATCGAATAGTACTTTTCATGCTCTGAGTATAACATATTTGTTGACTGGAAAGTTTATGGTCCATTGTTCATTATTTCCCAAATTTATCTCTTTTGTGTGTCTAATTCTCAGAATATTTGGTAATGAAATTACATATTGAACTAACCTTAGAAAACCATGGTCATAATGCCCTAACTTATCACAGCCTCCATCATTTTTTACAACTGTTCAGTATATCACATTATGCAACATCTATAGTAATCTACTTTAACCAGTCTTTTTCTAAGTTTAGGATTTTGACAAAAATGATGGTTTGCAGTAAAAACTAAAATTTATATGTTAAGTGTTTCCTTGATTTCCTGTTTTATGAAGACAAGTTTTCAAACACTCATTGTGATACTATTTGGAAATTGAAACAACCTTGGAAATTTCTGAGGTCATCATGCTCAAATTTCTTACTCCTTCCATAGTTTAAAAATTAACTCTTATTTAACATTCATTACAACTACAGTTTAAAAGTACTGGTTATTTCAGGAGAAAAACAAAAGTCTTCACATTCAAACTGATTCTTATTCTGTTTTATATGACAAATTTTAAGATAACTTTTCAAACTGATAATATGATTTCTGATTCAAAGCCTTTTGTTGTTGACTGATACTTTATTGGTATTTTAAATGAAGTCTACAGTTTATGATTTTGACAGAAATACATTGTCATATGCTTTAATAAGCTTCTCTGTTGCTGAGCCAAAATGGCCAATGGACATAAGTTAAAGTAAGGCATGGTATATTTGGTTCGTGCCTTACAGAGGGTTCAGTGCATGGTAAGGTGGTTCTCAGGAGAAGTGGCATGGTTGGAGCAAGACTTGTCACTTCATGTCAGCTGAGAAGGTGAGCACAGGAGCAGAGCACCAGAGAGAAGGAGCCAGGGACCAGACGATCTTCGAGGCTGTGCATCCTTGACACACACAGGTATATCTAGAAAGGTGGTTTACTAATTCTATAGTCATCACTGAAGACAGTGAAGTTCAGCCAAGATTTGCTCTAACATTATGGTAGATACTTTGAAAGAAAGAATAGTGTGAGGTGAGCGACTCTTGAAAATCATATAAAATCCTATTATATAGAATTAACCATGATTAATATTTTGTTATATTTTCCACTATGAGGGGTCTCTAAAGTCTGGTAGAAACATTGTCATGACTGAATATTAAGGAGCATAGCTGAGTTTTGTGATTTCAGTGATGCAGATGAAGACAATGTGCAATGTTTTACAATACTTATAATCAAGCTTTTTGGTTCCATATTTTATAATCTGCTAATGTGTCCATCAAGAAGACAAGAAAACTGTCCTCTGCTTCTCCTGGAGATGGAGTTAGGAAAGGTTAGTATGAGGTGGTAACATCAGCACGAGATGTGTCAGATTTGGTATTATTGGCACATGGCTGCAGGTTATTCTTTTTTGTGCAAGAGTGTTCTGATGCATGACAGAATATTTAATTACATCTCCAGTGTTAATGCGCTTGATGTTACTAGTGTTACTCTTCTTGGGTGTGACAAATATGAATGGCACTTCACGGGAGAAGAGTTGAGAGCACTGGGAGGGAGAGAGTATACTCCTGCAAGAGAAGGTCGCAGAATGTATACCGAGTGCAGGGGCAGGGAGACTGAAAGAAAAGGGGCAGGAAAAGTACAGACTCAAGTGCAGGGAAAAGGAAGAATACAGGAAAAATGAAGGAGACTATTTCAGAGGTAAATATGTAAACTAGAGAAAGAGCACATAATTCACTAACGGAGGGTAGGTAAAGCATGAGGGTTTACAAGATGAAGCATATCAAATAGGAGAAGAGAGCAGGAGGGCGATTTCAGGAAGAACGTTGTATGTAGAAGAAAAGTTCAAGGGTCAGACAAGTAAGCTGAAAGAGTAAAAATTTTGACCTTGCAGTTAGCCTTACAAGTTTATATGAGTCGGACTCTGCTTGGAGCTTCACTGGAAGAGAAAGGAGACCCCAACTTTATGTCAGGCTCTGGGAGGTGACAGGAAGAAAATTAAATGCATAGGTATTCTAAACACAGGGAGTATTAAGTGTAAAGGCCTTCTAAGAGGACCAGTTTAAGCAAACGTACAACAATGGGTGACAGTAGCAGTCAAAGAATTGTGCTGTTTGTTGCAGGATGATTTTAGATGGGTCAGGAAGAATCTTGTATGTCATAATGCCTCTATTAGAACCCTTCAAGAGTAAGAGAGGAAGCCAGATGGAGACTTGAAGAGAAGAGTGATACTGTGATATATCTTGTATTTTAATAGCTCTCCAATATTAGTTGCATCAGCACTACCTGAGGAATCACTAAAAAGAGGATTCTTTAGTCCCACTCAGGGCTTATGAAGACCTAGAGCTTAAGTCTAGGAATCTATGTAATTTAATTATGCTTCTTGGATGACTTTGATATTGAGGGCAAGGAGCGTGTTTTGAGAAACTGCTTTGGAGGGATCTCTCTGGACTCTGTGCAGGGAGGCCAGTCGGCATGCTGTGGCTCTATCCCAGAACACTCATGGTGGTAGCAGTTGAAAGAGATTGTCTATATTCTTCTTTCGGAGATTATATATAACTTTATTCATCTTGACTTTGTGTCTCTAAAACATACACTAGAAGACATTTTCAGACTTCAAAGTAGAGATGTACATAAAGTCCTTAATATAGTTTGAAAATATGATCAAGTTATGCACTGCATAGATCAACTCAGGCCTTCCCCAACTTCATATCTAGGATGATTACTGTCTTATATCCCATTTTCAAATACAGCTTGCCACAAATGTGTTAACTGTGCCACTCATATCCTAAGAAATCACCATCTTAAAGGTAAAGGTTGTATCAAATATGAATGTGAACACTGGAGACTTTTAATGCATCTCAAGGCTCTAGGTAAGTTTTTAGTACAATGACTAGATAGCTGAGAAGGGCTTTCTCTCTGCCTCAATGTACACGGCGCTTCCTGTTAAGTCACAACATTTTCTCTGGTAGTTTTCATTCTTGGGAGTGTTTTGGCCTGCACTATATTGATTACTTTCACAGCTGCTCTGTGTAAATATTAGAAATCCCATCTTCAGGCAAGTAATCGGACTTCACAAAAATTAACTGACTGGATAGAGCTAAGTCGCTAGAATCTGTGAAAGCTAGAAAGAGAAAGTCAGTTTCTCTGATCCCATCATGTGATGTAATTGGTTCTGCAGGTGAACAGCAGATTTGAGATTTTCTTTCTAATTTTCCCACAAATATCCATACACACTTAGAATGAAGCATTGTTTCTCATTAAAATAATATTGTGTGTTTGTTAGGAAATACTGAACTGGTGGAGGAATAATACAGTACATATACATACATACATAAAGAAAGAAAGAAAATGAAGAAAGAAAAGAAAGAAAAGAGGAAAGAAAGAAAGAAAAGAAAGAAAAAGAAAGAAAGAAGAAAGAAAGAGAGAGAGAGAAAGAAAGAAAGAAAGAAAGAAAGAAAGAAAGAAAGAAAGAAAGAAAGAAAGAAAGAAAGAAAGAAAGAAAGAAAGAAAGAGAAAGAAAGAAAGAGAGAAAGAAAGAATAATATATAATTAGAGCCTTTTTTGTGCCTTTGGCTTTCCCATATTAGTTCAAGGGCATACATGTTAAATAAAAAGTGTTACTGAGAAATAGTTCTGACTGAATACACTTGTGGATTTCAAACACACAATCAAAAGCTCCACAATCAATTTTAGAGCATTTTCAACCCTGGGAAAAGAAGCTCCGTAGCGTTTCCTTCGTTGCAGGCCAGGCCATCGGTTAGCACTCATCTTTCTGTCTCTGTGTATTTGCCTATTCGGGACTCCTCCTCCAGCCCCTAGGTAACTACGGGTACATGTATTTGACCCCATCTCCTCGGCTCCACAACCATGGAAGCCTGTGGTAACCGACAATTCCACTCGAGTTGTCCACGACATTGGTTTTTTAGGGACCACAAAGAAATGGAATCACTTGGTACTTGTTTCTGTGTCCGTCACATTTTACATGTATCAGTGTCCACAGGCGACATGGTATTGTTCATTTTTACGGCTGTATAGTATGGCCTTGTGCGTGTTTACACCCCCACCAGTGGTAGACACCTTAACCTATTCTGTATCTCAGGTATTGTGAACAGGGCTGCAGTGCACGTAGGAGTAAATATGTCTCTGAGATACCAATTTCGTTTCCTATGGGCATGTGCTCAAAAATAGGGCTGGTGTTTCGTATCTTTTTCTGTAAAGCTGTGCTCATTGAAATCCTAACAGCAGTGTGAAATTGTCCTTTTTCTCCACATCCTCAACAACACTTGTTATCTTTTGACATTTTAATGACAGTTCTGACAGATATGAGCTGATACTGCATCATGCTTTTGATTTGAATTTCCCTCATGATTAGTGATGTTGAGGAGTTTTTAAAACTGTTTGCCAGTGTATGTGGTTTTCCTTTTTGAGAAATGTCTTTTTACGCCCTTGATTCATTTTGACAATTTTGGTTTTACTTTTTAAATGTATTTTTGACATACGTAAAACAAAATGGGGCATTATGGAGTGTTTGGTACAAGTACGCATGATATAACTGCTCACACATTAGATGTCTTCATCTTAAACATTTATCATTTGAGAGCTTAATTTTCAAAGTACTTCTGTAATTTTGAGATGTGTAGTACATTGTGGCTATCTATTCTCACTGTGTTGTGTAATAGTATTCCAGAGAAGCTTGTTTGTAACTGTAATTTAATATTCATTGATCTTTCCTATTTTAATAGTATTATTTTATTTGTTATTTGAATTTATTATATATTATGGATAGTAACATGCCTGGTTTGCAAAACATTTCTTTCAATTGTATATTCTGTTTCTTTTTTCAGTTAGTTCTTTACTTTGCTTCATAGATTTGCCCGTTTTTGCTTTTATTGACTTTGCTTTTCAGGTCATATTAAAAGTATAATTACCTAGAACAGCACCATGGAGCTTTTATTCAATCTTTTCTTCTAGTAGCTTTATAGTGTCAGGTCTTAGAAGATTTAAGTCTACCTTTTGAGGTAGTCTCCACATTTGGTCAGAGATAAAGGTCTATTTTCTTTTTTCTTTTAATTGAATTCTTTATCAGTAAGTTTTATATACAGTTCACAATCACACTCAACATTGGGGAATTTGTTCCAGTATATGACAGAAGTTAGTTCTCATTTTTACACATATCCCTATCCACCCACAACCCCCACCCCCATATACATGCTATTTCTTTTTCTTTCCAAATCATATTTATTCTTTTCCCTCATTACATTCCCCCACCACATTCCCTTTGAATATTTCCCATTTCACAAAATCTATCATACATTCTAGAACTCATTTACATCTACAGGTTCTCACACCAAAGAAAAGATATGCTATTTACATATCTGGGATCTATTTATTTCACTTATTAGTGTGTCCTCAAGGTATATCTATTTGCACATAAATGAATGAAACTCATCATTTTATAAAACAACACATCTTCTATTTTCATTCATTTCCATGTGACTATCCAGCATTCCTGGCACCATTTATTGAATACTCCCCCCAACATTGTGATTTCTTGATAGCTTTGCTGAAACTCAAACTGGCTACAAATATTTGAATTTCTTTCGGGGTTCTCTATTTTTTATTGTTTTTGTGTCTGTTTTTATTTGCATACAATGCTGTTCTAATTTCCTAGAGCTTTGCAGTATATTTTAGATATGTGTGTGTGTGCACTGGGGCATTGCATACTAACTGCATTAGAATATTCTTAGATACATCTACTCAGAAAACTGCTTTAGCATTCTCATTTCTGAATAGGCATTAATATGAAGCTGGAGGATATTATCCTGCTTTTAAGTTGTAATCAAATGTGCCATCTATATGCATAATGCGTGTTCATTTAGGATATATTAAAGGACATAAAAATTGATGTACATGTGACCGATCCCAACACCTGCAGGTTTCTTGGACCTTCTTGATATATTTTTTTTTCTATGTTGACAGCTTTAATGAATTAGATTTTCTCCTATAATTTGTCTCCAATTTCTAGCTGGGTGGAGTATGATGAATTATCTCTCTCCTTCATCCATTAAATTTCCCAGAGCCACATTTTTTCCCTCTAGAAAGGAGAAAGCAAGTAAAGTGAACAAATTTTATTCCTCAAACTCAGAATGAGTATCAATATTTTCCTGTACTAAATTTTGGGCTATTATTTCTTTTTCTGTGGCAGTTTATCATCTTTAGTCCGTTGTTTCCTTTGAACTTTATAATCATTTTTACATTAGAAATAAAACAGCAGCTAGAGGACTGTAGACAGGATGGAACAATAGGTGAATCAGAAGCCAAGTAAAGTTTATCCTTGATCGGCAACCGCCTGGTATAGGACATGCGATGCAAAGAGATGAATAAAAAGAACCTGTAGCCCAAAAGTGTCCTAATGTTTTATTAGCAAAATCTTTTAATAAATAATTCATTCTTGGAAGTTTATGGGGAAGTGTATAAAGTCTATAAAGAAGAAAGTATGAACACACTCTGTTTTTATTGCCTGAATTTCTTAGGGTATATAGCCATATGATTATGGTAAGTGTTATTTTCAAAATGAATCTCAAAGAAATGAACTGAAAGAAATAACTCAGTGATGAACTGTGCACACATCATCCAGATGAATAAAGAAAGCATCAGTATAAAGATAAATCCTTGCACTCAATATGTCTGGGTTAGGGAAATCTATGGCTCTTCGATCTTACTAAACTTGTTTACCTAGCAGACTAGGAGAGATGGCTTGTGCCACATTACACATCAGATATGGAAGCTAGAAGTTTACTGTTGTAATGATGACTGAAGTTCCGAAGTAGCTAGAAGACACTCTAAAATGAGGGGTCGGGAGAAGTATTTCACCAGTGGATGTCTCCACTGTTGAGTTTGTGGCTGCTTATTCTGGTGGCACCACTGGGGTCATGACCTACACGGCCATGTTTGTGCTCCCAGATCCTCTATTGTCATGCTACCTCCTGATTTCCAGGGATTGACAAGATTTCCTTTGCCATGCCTTTTGGACATGCTGTTTCAGCATTCAGTGAGTTCTCTGCAAACCCTGAGGCAAAAGAAACCCCTCCTTGGGCTGTGGGTGTCTGTCATTTTGTCCTAATGATGGGAAAATAACTAATATGGGTTTAAATACTTTCAAACTTGTACTTCACAAACCTTTATGGCAAATGACTTGTCAAATTTCAAATTGAGCTTTCCACTTCATGTTAAATATTGCACTTAAACTAGTTGACATATTAATTTAGATGATATCTCATGAATAGCTGCCCAAAGAAAATAAATGGTAAGTTTACAACACAATGTTAAGCATATTAAGGCAAAATTGCAAATGAACCCAGATGTTACTTCCTGATTAAGAGATGCAGTTTTCCTCCCTGCAAGAGCCTGTTAACATGGAATTAGTTTGGCATCACGATACTACAGAATACTTGACTATTTACTGTGTAATCATTCTCTATGAAATTGACCATGGCTAATCCTACACTGACAGCACCATGACCGGTTTAATCTCTAGTTCCACTGGCTACTTACCCTTGAAAGTAAAACTAAGCACTCAATGCCTGAAAACAAGGGATAGTTTAGGATATAAGCATTTTCTATTTTGGAAATCTTCATAAAATTCAAGTGGGTTTTGTTTGTAAAGCATTACTTAATAACTACATTTAAGCTTTAAAATAATTTAAGGTTGTCTCTCAGCCTGCTGTATACTGCATATATGATATTTAATTAGATGACTCATTAAATTTACAGATGTTTTCAACTAATGCTGAATATGTTTTTGAATTTTAATTTGCAATGAAAGTAATAACTTCTAGAGTTACCCTGCTTAGGCTGGCAGTGACTGCAGACATTTGTTCATGAACTTGCCTGAGCAACCGGAATCATACACACGCGCGCGCACACACACACACACACACACACACACACACATGCACAGAACAGCTTGTCTGCTCTCTGTTTGCCACCTGGCATCCGCCTAGGTATAACACACTGACTTTTCTTTTCCATAGTGTTCTGCGCAGATCTGCACATAAGAAATATTCAGCAAATGCTAAATGATGAAAGTATTTCCAAATAACATGCTTAATCATTGCATTAATGGAATTTTGAAAACATCTGATCTTTGAGCTCTGTACATCTGCAGCTGTGTAAGTGTAAGCCATTTCTTGACCTCTTTGGGTCTTAATTTACTTCTCTGTTATTGGAACACCTCAGATTTAAGGTCAATGAAAAACTGTCAAGCACCGACTTTCTCTAGTTTCATGACTCCCTCCTTTCAAAACCTATTATCTTCTGCCTTATCTTTATCTCCACTCGGTGACACTACTACTATTACTTAATGTGTCATTACATAAACTACAAATAAATTACAACTAAGCAGTTGTAATTTCAATTTTCCGGAATCATCAGTTTATTCTATATTGATGTTTTCATAAAAAAAAAATAGGTAGGCTTCACCTTTAAACTGAGAGCATTGCCACAATTTGAAATTCAGGTAAGATAAACACACTCCTGATAGGGAATACCCTGGCCATCTTTCTCTCAAGTAGCTCCTTTGATAAATTAGAGACATTTATACTTTAATGGATGTACCTTGAGGACAAACTCATAAGTGAAAAAAAAAGGTCATAGATGTGTAAATGCCATGCATTCCTCTAGTATAAGAAACTAAAGGTATAAATAAGGTCCAGAATGCATGATAGGTATCATGAGATAGGAAGAAAATGTTCAAAAGCAAAATGGAAAGGGAGATAGGGAAAGAAAGTAGGTAAAGAAGGTAAAGGGAAGGAAAAACTTGATGGCGAAAACAAAACAAAAAAAGGAAACAAAGCTTACAGTATATACAGGGTGGGGTTGTAGAGAGGGCAGGGAAGTGGAAAAAAATGAGAATAAGTTGTGTCATGTATAGGTGCAAGTTCCCAATGCTGAACGTGATCATAATGTACATGTAAAATGTACTAATAAACTTAATGGAGGAAATAAAAATAAAAAGCGCATATGACTGCTTCCATTTAGGTTTGTGGTAGGAGAACTAGATTCCAGATCTCAATGCAGGCTCTCTTCAGGAGCCACCGAGTGTATAACACCCATCACCTTCTGACCCTGCGTAATCTGTGTGTGGTATTACAAATCATCTAAGGATAAAGAAACCCAAAAATTCTTTGAGTGAGAACACACTAGATTTGGTGATGGTAGCTACCCCATAAAGAAAAGGACACAGAACCAGAGAGACTATACTCTCATTAATCATTAAAAAGCAAACAGATCTGCACATGTCAGTTAAGGGATTCTATCTCTTCTTTTCCACAGCTCATGTGGAGTTAGAGGGAAGTTGGATCTGTAAATTATTTTAGGTGTCAGTGAAGGAGAAAACGTATCAGAGCAAGTGTCTGGGTGATATAATGCTTGGTTTTGAAAGATCAGCATGGTGGTGTAGCCCATCCCTTTATGCTTGCCACCTAATGCACATTCTAGTGACGAGCGCTTGCAATTGGTGGTGACTGGATAAGTAATGAATGATGAGATAATGAGACATGAAATCAGAGAGAGGAAACTGCACTAGCAAAAGTGCCAAGAAAATCTGGTTAAAAGTTAGAAAGCTCTGAACTAGACCAACTGCATCATAAATGCCACAGAGAAAAGACACCGGAGAAAGAGATTTAAATGCAAAAAAAAAAAAAAAAAGAAAAAGAAAAAAAACACAAAGTGGAAACAAAGTGGAGATGCGCAAGGGAGAATGGCGAGATAACCCCAAGGCTATTGACAATTTGCTCTTACTTTGGTGTTCTGATAGCATTTGCAAAAGCATGGTGATCACTTAGCCAACCGGAGTCTATTTTCAGGTACCTGAGTCAGTAAACTGGAGAAAACAAAGGGGACACTCTAGCATCTGAATGAATTATGAGGCTTAATTTACTTATACTTCAGTTTGCTTCATGTAAAGACTGGAATACAGTTAAAGGGAGGTGGTGGAAAAGCAGAGCATATAGGTGTCATGTAGCGATTAATTGCAAGAGGTAAATCTTTTCTCTTAGTATGTGTTCACCGTACTTAATGATCACCCTTCTCACAGGGACAGGTACCTAACGCTGTTTTAATCCCCTCCCCCTCCCACCTCTCCCTGTTCCTTAGTTTCATTCCAATTTACAAAAGTTCTTTTTCCATTCTTTCTTCAGTTCCTTTCCCTCCCTTTTTTCTCCCTCCGTCTCTTGTTCCTTTTCCCACTTGAGAAAGATCTCCCTGTTCTTATGTTCTCTCTTTTATTTTGCTTTTTTATTTATATTGTGGGTTTTTATATAAGAAAACCCATGAAGTATTTAAGTGTGTAGGCCTGATCTATTTCACTTAGTATTATGGTCTCAAGGTGCACATGTTTACTTATGAATGCCTCAAGTTAATCCTTCTTTATGGCACTGTAGTATCCCATAGTATATAAATGCCACGTCTTTAGGCCATTCATATACTGATATAGATATAAGCAATATCCAAGATTTAACTATTATGAATTGTGCTGCTATAAATATGGGTACATATGTATCACTGTAATATGAGAACATTAATTCTTTTGGGAAGATACCTAGAAGACAAATAGCTGAGCCAAATGGGATTTCTACTTTCTGTATTTGAGGGAACCTCTGCACTTATTTCCTAGTGCCTGTATGACTTTACACTGCCCTCCTTGACACAGAAGAGTTCCACAGGCAGATGAGAACAGTGCCGAGATGCCATCTCACTCTGGAAAGAGTGGCTGTCATCAAGAAATCAAATAATAATAATTGCAAGATTCGAACCTTGACATTGGCTTCTCTTTAAGTATTTTGTTTTAGTGTTCCACCTCGTTTTCCCCATTCCATCACGGTGTTTTTGAACAGCAGTGCTTTGGAAACCACTTGGTCATGTGTAGGTGTATTTCAGAGTGAAAAGCAGAGCAGATTTCTTGCCAGTTACTAAAGCAACAAGCCCCTGCAAAGTATGAGGGTACATGCAGCTGAAAACAAGGGGCCCTGTCTGTGCCCTGCTGGGTACCAAAGGTTTCATCAATCACCAGTTTTGTGGTGATGTTGTTCAGCTATACATGAAAATTTTTCCTTACCTAGTAATTTGTGAGGACAGAATTTCCAAATTATAGAATAGAAGGAAACAATAAACTTTTTATCTTAGAGATGTCATGGTTCTAAGTAAGGTAAAATAATTTCCCGAAGACCATTGAGAGGGGGGAATTCATAAAATGCCACAGTTACTGTTCCAACCGATCTGAATGATTTACAGCCTCGGGCCACCAAGGGTGCAGAGTTTATCACTGATTTTAATATTCTTCACATGAATTATTGGCTCCCGATGCATGGTCCACAATCTATGGTCCAGACCCAAAAAGAATAGAAAAAGAGAAACTCTTGCTGATCTTTGCCTTGAGTGGGAACCTTTTCATGTATAAAAAGTTCAGATTTGTCCCCAAAAGTTCAGATCGATATCTCTGATGTAAAATTCATAACAAGTAACATTCACCAAATGTGGATGTTTATGAAAACCATACCATGCATCATCTGATTGAAAGGTTCAAGTGCAACTCTAAGAAGGGCATGGCCTCCCACAGCCAGGCAGCACAGTGGCTCTAGACTGCTTGTGAAGGGGCCAGACCTGTCTTGGCTTCCTTTGATAATGCCAGTGTTGAAATTGATTCATTCTCTTAAGGTGTGACTGTCTGCATTTCTATTTTTGCACCCACTACAACTGTGAGAGTGGTTCGGATCTTATCACAAATGTCAATAAATTTATTATCAGTGAACTATCTCTCAAATGATAAGCCTCCTGGAAGCTAGCAACATTTACGAGGTGGTAACATTCGCTACAGAGATACAAGTGTTTCTTCTCGTAGGTAACAAAGCAGACAATGTGCAAGATCTCCTGCTCCTATATTCCTTTGTTTTCTCTCTCTCTCTCTCTCTCTCTCTCTCTCTCTCTCTCTCTCTCTGTCTGTCTCTCTGTCTCTCTCTCTGTCTCTCTTTCTCTCTGTGTATCTGCCCCCCCATTAAAACAGTAAAGAAGGTTTTGACACACCTTATCAAAAGATACATCTACAAAGCAGAATGATACATTTACATCTTTCTTTGAGAATCCTACCTCTGGGATCCTCTATCCTAACCATAGCATTCCCGAGATCTACACAACCTTTGACATAAAACCAATAATATTCTCAGTGTAACTGCTACACACAAATATACTAGCAGAAAGAAAAGACACAGAATCATTGATAACAAAGAGTTCTTAGTAAAGATAATATGGACCTGCTGTTAGAAGAAGCAGAAAAATGTGGAAAATAATATCAATAGAATTGGGGTAGTAGCCATATACCCTATAAAGCCCTGGCTTCCAAAGCACTGGAAACCAAGGAGCCTAGGTTTAGAACTCATGAAATGAGCTCAACCAGTCTCCTTATGAAACCTTTTCAGTCTCTATGCCATTTATTCAGTTTACTCTTCAACATTTTATTTTCTAGTTTCAGCATTAGCCTGTTTGTAAAAGGAAAAATGAAAGCCTTAGTTTCATTCCAAGAAATAGTTTTATTGAAATGTTGATTCTGCTCTTAATATGTCTTTACAACTTTACTAACTTCAGTGCCTCTTTCAGTACTTAAACTTTATATAATGAGAACAAACACTTCTGAAACATTCAGACACATGAGAAAGAGATTGTATTATTTTCTCTGGCCTCGACTCACCCTTTCCAGAGCTTTTACTATTTGCAGGCAAGTATCTTGCATACAAGTTTATATGGTTTTTCTTCTACAAATATGTGTTATTATACTCCCGTATGTTCCAGGTGAAGTCTTCATAATCCACTGATGCCTGTGTCTCTCAGTTGAGAGGAAAACTCCAATCTTTTTCAATATAAGTTGCCACTGAAGACTTTAAGACATCTTGTGTGCTGCATCTTGTTTTTAGCAAGTACAAGGACAGCTATCTTTCCACTGACTGCTGATAATTTGCTATCTCAACTTTGTGTGTAAATATGTAATCTGATTTCAGAGAAGAGAAAGAGATTTCTTGATCATAAACCCTATATAATAATTTTCATATAAATATTGTAGTGCCAATGTACTGCTATGGTGAATTACTGCTGTTTTTGAATTGTGAAACATAAATGTATCTTCATAAGTCACGGTGTGTTACCATATTATTCCTGTCATTCTTAAGGGTGGGAATAAATTTAACTTATTGACCAGGAGAAAAGATATTAAAGGAAAAACACTGAAATTAGGAAATCTTACAACAGAGTTCCAATGAAACAATGGATTGTTGATTTTGGCTAGGTAAGGTATCGATTCTCTGAAGTATGTCTGGGTTTTTCTTTTTTGTGTGGGTTTACAATATTGAAAGGAGAGCTGATCACAGCCTGAGGACTAAGAGCAGAGAGGTTATCATTTGGCATCTTGTGTGAATGTCTGACAATGAACATGTACATAAACCAAGGGCAGAAACATTCTATTTCAGTTTCACTCATTTTTCTGATTTTCTAACTGCACATACTGATTCAGACAATTCAATTAATGAAACGGATCTCTGAATGAAATGTGTTTCCATTTAGCTCAATTATCAAAGCTTTCTTGAGCAAGCTATACAGAAGTACCCATGCAAAAGCGCTGCGTTGAAACACAGGAGCCCAGATTTCCATGACACAATCTAGGTAAAAGTAGAGTACTGGGCATACAAAGGTTGGAAGAAGGTCCAGAGAAGCCGGGAGTATCAGCTTGACTTTAGAAGGAGTGGAGGAGAGGAGAGTTACAGATCCGGCGGGATGCCTTCTTACATGCAGTGTGCGCTAGAAATGTTTACCCTTTTTCTTCTGCAGGATGGCAAGGGGCCAAATCCATGATTGCGTGTGGCATGGGGGGAAGAAAACAAGTACCCCAGAGTTAAGGTAGGGCTTCCCAGGCCATCATGACAAGGGGCATCTAGGAAGTTCCCATGACAACAAAGGCAATGCGAAGCCTCTCCTGGAGGGTCCAGCAGAAGTGTGGAGACACCGAGGGGATGGGAAGCGCAGCTGGCAGTGGACAGCGCTGCGTGCAGTTACTAGGGCTGCTATTATGAAGAAGCTCAGCCTGGGCAGTTTAAGCAGCAGACTTTTATTACTTCACAGCGTAAGAGGTGCACGCTGAAATCAGGGCTTCAGCAGGATGCATTTCTTTTGCGATCTCTCTCCTTGGTGTTCACATGGCCTTTTATTAACTTGTGTCCTCACAAGGTCTTCCTTATGAATGGGTCTGTGCTGAAAATGTCTTCTTTGTAAGGATACTTGCTACACTGGACTGGGACAAACAGTACTTATTTTAATTCAATTATTTTTGTCAACTTTCTGTCTCCTATCAATGCATTCTAAGATGTTGAGAACTAACAATTCCGAATGTGACTTTTGAGTGGAGGGCACAATTCCACCCGTAATGCATGGCTTGGTTTTAATAAACTTTCAACACATCTTACTCTAACTACCCAATTCTTATTCACATAAAAAAGACGAATATGACACAGGTCTTGGATTTTTGCTGTTATCTTTTGGGATAGGTGTCTTGGCATTTATTCAGCTTTGACCTATGAAGACTAATTGCTACAATATGGCCATTAGCATTAGCCTAAAACAATGAATAAGACTGTTCGATTATCTCAAATTTTGAGATACTCCCACGTAGCAATTTCCTGATGACATGAAAAATACTTAAAACTGACGGGATGAAAGTGCTTATTAATTTGTCTGATTTGAAATTAGCGCTATAGAGAGTGAAGTGATTTCCCAGAATCTCACAATGGGAATGCTGTTTTTCTAAATTATTGTTTCAGTGGCAGAAATGAATATTGACCATAATGTTCCATAAAACAAGATTTGAGGCAAACCTGAAGGCTTTTGATAGTCATTTATGTATTAGAAGGTTCTATACTGGATGTAGGAGCTCCTCAACAATACACTTATCGATTAATTAATTAATTGATGAAGAATTGCATAGCCTTTAAAGCAAAATTGTATATTACTGCCAGTTTTACAAATGAAGGCCAGTATTTAGATCATTAGATTTAATTAATAGAGCATAAGTTTTTTTCTAATATTATTTACATTTTCATCTTTAATACATGCTTTCACTGTGTCACATGTCAATATAGCAGTGACTTATCGCATGCATGCCTGCAGAAAACAGGTGTGCCAGATAAGGGTCACACACAACGTGTTCTGTGCTCTAACGCTTCACCTTTTCACTAACATTTGATGACATAATGCAGCAAACACAAAGAGCAGGAAACATGTGTATCCGGTTTGATGATGCCTGGGGGGGCCCTGTCTTGTCATCATTCCCGAGGTTCCCTTCCTCCTATGTTACTCCAGAGGAACCAGAGTTCTAAAGGAGAGGAAATTTTCTTCTCTAAATTGAGATGAATTCCCAGGTGTATTCTACTGCATTCAGTCTAGGAGAGATTGTTTGTCCTGCGGCACATTTGCCTGTTTGCAAGTTGAAGCTGTTTCGCCACTTGTCCACGTCTTCTATGAGCTGTTGTCTACGATGCAAGTTTCCTTGAGCACTGGCTTCAGGAATACTTGCAGAATCAGGAAAGCAGTTTGAATGTCACTGTTGTCACTATTCTTTTCTCTACGTTTCTGCTTATTGATAAAGATCATCATAACCCTTTCAGTTCCTGTAATTTGACAGTGGACCCCATCAGGAAGTTCTACAGAGGTCTTCTCAAGAATGCAGTCCACATGTTTTTAGCAGCACAGTTTGAAATAGCTAAATCTTAGAAGTTTTCTAAGTGTTCATCAGCAGGTGATTGGCTAAAGAAAATGTAATATTTCCACACACTATGCAGACATTAAAAAGGGCAACAGTTGAATCATTCAGAGGAAAATGGATATACTGTGGGACCATGATGGTAAGTGACATAAACAAGACACACAAGCTTAAACATAATACGGTTTCTCTTATATGAGAAATCCAAAGCAAAATAAATTAGTAATAAAAAGGAAAGTTACATAATATGGAAGTGGGACATGAATCTTTTTGCAATAAGAGAAGGAGATTAAGAGATGGAGGGAGGGGAAGAAAAATTAATTAAGATGTGTTAGGTGTACGTATCAACACAGGAGTGTAATTATTATCTATTGCAAATATTTGCCAATAAAATTAAGAAAAGGAGACGTGGCATGAGAGAAGCTGGCAGAGCAACATGAAAAGAAACTGTACTCTGCGTGTAAAGCCTAGTGACAGAACTGTGACGCGGAGGCCGTAAGTGGTCGAGGAAGGAGCTCAAAGTACAGCTGATTCTTACTTACAGGTCTTGTCTGGCCTGTTCGCACTCAGGCTGAGAGGAGTCATATATAGACACAAAGGCATGTATAGCACTAAAAGAGCACATTTTCAAATGTATGTATATATATATATATATATATATATATATATGTGTGTGTGTGTGTGTGTGTGTGTGTGTGCATTTCATATATATGTAGGAATGCATGTAGCGTATATGTTAATCAATTTGACCCTTACTAGAGTTCTATGAGATACATTCTTTCATTCTGCCTCCTTATAGATGAGCAAATTAGGGCACGACATGTGCATGGCACTTGCCTAAGTTTACACTAGGAAGGCCTGGAGCTGGGATTTAGACCTAGGCAGTATGGCTCCAGTACTCATATCTGAATTTCACGGTGCCTGTAGCCATCGATTTGTGTCCACTGCTAACCCTGTCTAGCCTTGGGGAGTTGGTTAATTACAGTCTCCTAGGAATTGTTTTGCTATCACTTCCTTTCACTCCCCGCTCCTCCTGTATACACACTTAGAAAGCCACCTTAGCTAGAAGTGTATCTCTGAGACTCAACCCCAGACCTGGCCTCCATGGCTGGTACTTGAAGCTAGGTGGTTCTCACGGGTCTCTACTAGAGAACTACTTTGAGCCTTTCTTTTTTTTTTTTTTTTTGGCTTTTGTTTTTCAAACTTATGTTCTCCATACCTCCCACAGGACACAATTTACTTCTGTGTTGACTTGCCGGAGCTAAGCTCCAGTTGCAAAAGCGCTTTCCCTTTGGATGTTGCGCTTGCACCAAGTGAGTGTCCCAGTCCCCAGTGTTATATTCCAGAGCACTTTAGGGATACTCCTTGGCCTGCAAAAATCCACCCACTTTCTCACACCTTTCAGTTGGACACTGGAAGGACAAATCATTTATGTCTTTTGGTCTTGAATTCAAATAGTATATAGATGGTATGTGACAGTTTGGTTTATAAGAAGGAGTCACATGCAAGGAGGAGAGGAAGAGCACAGAAAGCATCCATGAAGGCAACCAGAGAGGCTGGTTGGGTATTGTAAAAGCAATTCTCTTGGAATATTATTCCTATATCAAGTCGAATTTTTTCCTCCTCATTTATCAGATGCACAGCTTAATATAAAAATAATTAAAAATAAATAATAATAATTAATAAAAATACCAAGATGTAACATTTTTCCTTCACTCTCCTTAACAGGAGTCTTTCCAGTTTACAGGTTTTTTTTTGTTGTTGTTGTTGTTGTTGTTGTTGTTTTTTGCTTTTGGAGACAGGGTCTCACTTTGTAGTTCAGGCTGGCCCTGAGCTCACTATGGAGCCCAGGCAAGCCGCCGGGAACTCAGCAATCCTCCCGTCTCTGCCTCCCGAGTGCTGGGATGACAGGCGTGAGCCACCACACCCGGCATTGTGGTATGCGGCATTGATTGCTGGTGGGCGTGTCTCCACGCCCAGCATTCTATGCAGTTACCAGGGATGGAACTCAGGTCCTTGCGCTTGCAAGGCAGGCGCCAGAACCACTGAGCTAACCCTCCGGCCCTACAGTTGGTTTTATTCTATCCTCTCTTAAATATTAGCTGCTCTAGCATATTCTGTATTAGAGTGGTTAAGTCTTGCCTTACTTTTGAGCACTGGGTAAAAAGGTGACTGTATTAGTCCATTTCCTGTCACAATAACAAAATACCTGAGGCTGAGTAACCCATAAAGAATAAATTAATATAGCTCACAGTTCTGAAGTTTTAAGGCCATGAGCTGCCATTAGCTTGTCTCTAGTAAGGACTCATGGCCCCGGGCATAACAACACCAGGAATGTGTGAGACTGTGAGGCACCCGTGGTGATACACAGGCAACTTCGTGCCCCAGGAAGTACAAAACTGTGTAACCTCTTCCTCAGGCACTCGCTCTGTGACCCAGCCTCCTCTGCGAGTCCCTACCTTTTACACATCCCGCTGCCTATTTACGTCACTACTCAAAACTAATAGGTTCAACCTATTAACCTTTGGGGAAAAAACACATTCACTTCGTAGTAATGCTCTAACTAAGATATGTGTACTGGGCTGAGGATTTAGCTCAAGTGGTACCACGCCAACCTTGGTTGGATGCACAAGGGCCCGAGTTTGATTCCCAGTACCGCAATAAAATAATAATAAAATATGGCATAGGTTCTAGGACAAAAACCTAAAAACAATGTGCAAGTTTTCTGCCAGTGTATAAAAAGGAATGGCTGGAGAATAGCATTCAAAGAACATAGTCCAGCTCTTTGGCTACCCGTACGTGCAAGTTGCTCAGCAATCTGCAGCTTTTGAAAACTCACCCATAACGTGCTTGTTCTGGAAGAGTTCTTTCAGCTAATAACTTGCTTTTGTGACACTAGTAAAACAAAAATCCCACATCGACAAAAACGTACAGGAATCGATCTAGGTATATGTATTACAGATTTTTGTAAAATTTGACCCAGTTAGTACAATTTGACAGAATAAATATCTGCATCATCAGTCCAGTCATTGGGTCTCTCAAATTTGTATTTATGTTAATAAAATTAATCCAAACTGTAAAGAAAACTAATTGACTATGATTTATTGATCACAATATATCATTATAAAATCCATCCAAAGAAAGGGAAAAAAAGGCAATGCAATTGCTTACCAATGCAGCAATAGTTAAGGCAATTATGTTCCTAATAGAATGTGATGTGTCCATTAAAATGGTGAATGTGCGACCTATCTTGGCTACAGCCATAGCACCCTGAACGTGCCTGATCTCATGTGAATAGAAAATCCGTCTCACCAAAGATTTCATCCAACTATGGCCAGCTTGAGCCAAATCCAACTCACTACTGCTTCTCATGAATAAATTTGATTGGAATTCAGCAATGTTCTTGCTTATGTACTTTCTATGGTTGCATTTATGCAAGTTTCAGAAGTGAGTAATTGAAACAGAGATTTGCTGTCTCAGAGCTTAAAATACCTTCTTCAGAGCCCTTTATAGGACATGTGACTTGGAAGATAATTAAATGAAAGAAAATTAAAGCTATGAGTTGCATATGCAGTAATTGCACCTATAAAGAATATATTATTCCTGCTAAGTATATGTACAGACAGTAGGTGAATCCAAAGGACAAATATCAATTTGGATGTTACAGATATGACATTGGGGGACAAGGATTTAGCTCCATGGTGCTGCACCTGCCTTGTAAGTGCAAGGTCATGAGTTTGATTTTTGATTATGGCCAAAAAGATAAAAACTAGAGACAGAGAGGGAGAGAGGGAGAGAGAAAGAGAAAGAGGAGACTGAATGTTTTGTTTTTCTTAATCTTTCTAGTGTTCATGTTTCAAAATGAATAAGGCATCATTTTAAAATTGCAGTGTGTCCTTGTAGGTCCAGATGCCATGGAAGCAAAACGAAATATCCCAGTCTGTGGTAAGCCCACTGAGCATGGCCACCCCATGTGGCCATGGCGGCCTAGTGCCACCAGGTTGTCAAGCACACTGACATTCCGTGCTCTTGTGGAAGCTGTCCTGGTACTGACGTGTCACTAATCTTTCCATGTGTGCTCCTTCCGAAGCCACATCCCTAGACTGCAGGCAAGTCAGGGGTTGAGTAGAACTCCGATGGCAGATGAGTGTGATCCACCCTTCTGTCTTTCTGATGGCCAAACAGTGTTAACAATGATAAGGTGATTTATTTGGCTCTATTCTACTGGTGTTTAAAACACAGGTGAATCTGTCCAGGTTGTGGATTGCTGAAGCTTATTCTGTCTCGAACCAGCTTTGAAATTGGAGAAATCTGACTCCTAAATGATCTGTTGAACTGTAAAAGGGTTAGGTCAAAAGCATTATGGTGCTTACCCGTATTACAGTATTTACCTGTGGTGATATGAGAGAGACTCTTGTCTGTGGCCTCAGAGCAAGGAGCTCTCTCTTTCCTGGAGGACAATGCTAGTGCTTTCAGGTTCCCAAGTGAAGAGTGAGCCAGCCCCTTCTTCCCCGCTGTGTACATCAGCTTTCTTTCCATTCTTTCCTTTTTACTTTCAGTTGTTTTCTTTCGCTCCTTGGCTTTCCCCTGCAACCCCCCCACTTCCTCTTCTTATTTCACAATATCTATTATGCTGAAGGGATGGCGGGAAATGGGAGGTAATAAGATTCAAGACGTGTCATGCACAGGTGCAAATTCTCTTTGGGGAATGTGATCACGAAGTATACTTACAACGTACCAGTAAAAGCAATATTTTAAAAGTGAAAAACAAAAAGTGACGAAGGAAAGCGGCTGAGCCGGTCATTTTGCAGACCTTGCTTCAATGCTGGAAGAACGAAGCCTGTCTGAGATGAGTGCTCCTCAGCTTCGCGTGTGCATCACAGGAGCTGGGGAGGTAGAGTCACAGGTGAGGGCAGGAGGCTTACCTGCTTCGGATGCCCACCAAGGCCTGGGAAGAACTGACCCCAGTGATTTCTGCTTTTGTTTGTTTAACTGCTCTAGGCACGTGTTCTACTGAGCTATATTCCTAGCCCTTATATTTCTTTTGAATTATGTTTTAACCTATGTGTCCTTGTCTACATGTACTCACGTGTACAGGTATCTCTTTTACATGCCCTCACAAGAAGATTATAATTGTGTTAGTGTTTGTTCTGTTGCTGAGACACAGTATCCGGCACTCACAGTTCTAGGGCAGAAAGGTTTACTTTGCCTCATGGTTACTTTACCTCATGGGGAGGTTTCAGGTGTCTGGCTGGCTTTGAGGCGCAGGAGTAGGCCAGAGGGGCCGAGCAGAGGAGAAGTCTTTGGTGGCCAGGCAGGCAGGATGGAGGGAGCTGGGTTAAGGGAGGAGATAGGGAGATAGACCCTTCCAGGCCACGCCCCCTGTGACCACCTCCTCCAGCCAGGCTTCACCTCCCAGCATTACTTTTAGCTGTGACTCATCTCCAGGTAACCCAGTTACTTCCCCAAAGCTTATCTATGAGTTCATGATGCTTTGGGGTGAGATATAGATTAAAAAATACATTGCCGGGGCGTGGTGGCTCACGCTTGTAATCCCAGCACTCGGGAGGCAGAGACAGGAGGATTGCTGAGTTCGAAGCTTGCCTGGGCTACATAGTGAGCTCAGGGCCAGCCTGAACTACAAAGCAAGACCCTGTCTCAAAAAAAAAATACATAACGATAAACTATGGAGATAATCAACATTTTTTGTTGTGGTTCTGGGAATTTAACCCAGGGATTTTGCCTTGAAGTCTATCTGCATCTTCTTAAAACTAACAAGCAGGGAGCCAGAGGGTTAGCTCAGTGGTTCTGGCGCCTGCCTCGCAAGCGCACGGTCCTGAGTTCCATCCCCAGTAACCACATACAGTGCTGGGTGTGGAGAGTCACGCCCACCAGCAATCAATACCACATACCACAGTGCTGGGCGTGGTGGCTCACGCCTGTCATCCCAGCACTCAAGAGGCAGAGACAGGAGGATTGCTGAGTTTGAGGCTTGCCTGGGCTACATAGTGAGCTCCAAGCCAGCCTGAACTACAGAGCGAGACCCTGTCTCAACAAACAAACAAACAAACAAACAAACAAACAAACAGTGCTGGAGATTTAGCTCAGTGGTTACAGCTCCTGCCTAGCAAGCGCAAGGTCCTGAGTTCGATCCCGGTAACCACATACAATGCTCGGCGTGGAGACTCACACCCACCAGCAATCAATACCACATACCACAGTGCCAGGCGTGGGGGCTCATGTTATATGTGTGTATGAAAAAGCCATAATAAAAGCAAGTATTTTGTAAAATTAATATTTACTCATAAAATATATACTGTAAAAATATCAATATTAATATTTCATAAAAGTATGCTTTGGCCACGTTTTACCTTTTCCCCTAAAAACTGATTAATTCAGCGACTTCAGTGGGAATAAAATGATAAGCTTCCCCAGTTTGCTAACATTTTGAAGTTAATATTTCATCAGTCCACCAGTTGTTTCAAGCACATTCCGCTGGGTAGCCGTCATGCTGTGAAATGTAACTAAAATTATAACAAGTTATAAACTTAAAACTCTTCCTGAGAAATCATTTTATCTCCTCTCCCACCAAAATCAGCTAGAGGCTGATCATTTACTCTATAGAAAGCATTTTCTAAGAAATTTTAAACTTCAGCCCAGCTCTATGGATATGTATTTTTAAGATTTTTTCAAGTTTGAAGACTAATAAATTAATGTACTGGGTATTTATTAAATAATTTCTTTGTGGTATAGACATGATAAAAATATAATTTCATAAATATAATCACTGTGTCTACAAAATAGGCATTTTCCCACACTATACTGAAGAAGCCAAAGTTCAGAGAACTCAGTTTAGTACATAAGAGCTGAGATTTGACTCTGGATCTTGTATCTCAGTAATGTCATTTTTTATTCTACTGTACTGAACAGTCTTCTCAGTCAGTAGCAAAGGTAATATGTGTATCATTTTAAAATATATCTACGGATTATTATAAACTTGCAAGCTCTGTCACTTGTCATTCATTTTGCAAATAGATTTTCCAGTGGAGCTTTGTAGCTGGTAAAATAATCACCCCTACCTACTTTTTGTAGCTTTCATTTTAAATCATTTGTTGCCTAAATCTCCTCCCAGGTGTCAGGTACAGGTACTGGAGAAGAGAACTCCTCCCTTCATGAATAGCACAGTTTTAAAAACAATTTTGCGTTTCTGCCACTGTGGTCTCAGTTTGTATCCTGCTCGGGTAGAACTTTTCTTATCAGAATTACTTCTCACATACTTCATTTTCTTAGATCACAACTCAATTAATCAATGATTTCAAGCTATGAAGAGTGGCTTCGTAGTCTGCCCGTGTGAGTCAGATGTACATCTAATGCTACATGGCCTCATCCCTGTGGGTCAGTGGTGGAAGACGAAAACCAGAGGCTGAATTTTGCCAGATCTCATTGAAAATGGACTTTCAGGGCTGTGCATGAGGTAATGACAGAGCACCTAGAGCAACTATGTAATTTATCCTTGTAACTTGGATCCTTCTGAAAGTGAAAGCAGGAAATGGTAATAATGTTGCCAGGATATTAAGGTCACCTTTACTCATGGATGTGACAATGACATTATTTCCGACAGCTAAACTTTAAAGTGAAACCGGCATGAACCTACATTTGTTGTTCATCTTAGCTGGTCCAGGTAACATAAGCCACAGGGTGTGTATCAGAGCCCTTCTCACTTTTTCATTAGTGCTACCATTGATTGTAAATACTGTTGTAATGTTGGTGAAATCATCTTTTATTTTTAAACTCTGAATTGTACCCAGGTCCTCTACAGGAAGATCCATCGCCAGAATTCATATATATATATATATATATTTTTTTTTTTTTGATACAAGCTGTTAAATTGTGAAGTCCCCTAGGATGGACTTGAACTTGTAATCTGTCTGCTCAGCATCTCAGCGATCTGGAATTATACCTGGCTCTGTGTTTTCATTCTTTGTAATGTGCTAAATTTTTATATGAAGAAATTATTTCAGTTATATAAAATTTGAAACCAAGCTGGGTGGAACTAAGAAAACAGGAGAGGAGCCTGAGAAGTTGTTGAGGCCTCGATATTTTCCAGAATGAATGAACATCACAAAGCAATAGATCCAGGGAACACCATGTGTAACACATGCAATATATAAAATAAAAACCACATCTTCTTTAGAAACTACAAGAAAAGTGATAAAAAAACTCAAATAAAAATTTGATTCACCTATACTTCTTTTTGGTATTGTCCTGAAAAGACTGAAGACATCATATTATAATAATAAAAAATATTTTATAGCAATATAACTCATAAGAGAACAATTCTGTAAGTGTCCTGTATAACCATCAGCAGATGCATGGATAAACCAAAACATAGTATATCTACTCAGTCAAAAAGAAGGATAAATTGAGTCATTTGCATGAAAATGCATACACTCTGAGATCATAATATTAAATGAATAAATTAGACATGGAAGACTCAATATTACATGGTTTCTCTGATTGGAGGAGGCCAAAGCATAAATAATTTCAAAAGCAAAATAAAAGATTGATGTGAAGGGCCAAGGAGATAGATTTTGTTCAGGTGAGAAAAAGTTCCTGTGATGGGTGGGGAAGAGAGGGAGAGACAGCGGAAGTAACAAAGATCAAGTCTCATTGTGTATGTGTCCCAGTACCCCACTATGACTGTATTTACTATGTGTCACAGACATATGAATAAGAAAAAGCAACCAAATAAATACACAAAAATGAGACAGAACAATGCGGTAATTCTCAGACACTTGAGAGAAACTACATAGGTAGCCCAGGCAAGCCTCAGACTCAGCAATGAGTTTCCTGCCTCTGCCTCCCAAGTGTTGGAATGACAGGCATCAGCCACCACGTCCAGCATTGTAGTATGTGGTACCAAGGGTTAAACTTGGGACCTTGTGCTTGCCAGGCAGACTGTGAAACCACTGAGGTAAATCCCTGGCCTCTGATGTAATTTAGCTTTAAAACTGAAGAAGTATGTTTAGAAATTTCATCAGAAATCTCTGCTTTGTTTTAGTATGGCAAGTCGTTTTTTTTTTTTTTTTTTTTTGAGACAGGGTCTCACTTTGTAGTTCAGGCTGGCCCTCAGCTCGCTATGGAGCCCAGGCAAGCCTCGAACTCAGCAATCCTCCTGCCTCTGCCTTCTGAGTGCTGGGATGACAGGCGTGAGTGGCAAGTCCTATTTTTAACGGTGCATTTGGATTTGAGCTGAGCATACGGAGAGGGCATCATGTGGCTGAAGAGTCAGTGGAGCTTGACACTAGGGTGAGAACAGTGGACTCATCCTGCGAGGAGGAAGTGAAGGCAGCTCGGGCTGGGGGTGTAGACTGCATGTGAATGGAGCCCCAGTCTGTGTGTGCCCCGCAGACGAAGGCCAACCATTTGCCGACGAGGAACAAAGAGCTGAAGGAGATGGTCATATTTGAAGTTTGAGCAATTAGGATAACGGTGGTGTCGATCCTGGGAGTGTGAGTACTGTACACGCTGAAGGCTTTCCTCAAACTGTATGAAGAGTACAATGTTCAAATGGGAAGGAGAACAAGGTGGGGGGGGGCAGAGGGCAGTAACAAAAGGAAAAGGAGAATAACAAAAGAGAATAGAAAGAGAAATGTGGAAAAAGAAGCTTTTGTAAATAAAGAGAGGAAGGTAGGTTGAAGGGAAGGGAGAGGAGTAAAGAGAAAAAGAAGACTCAAGGATGTATCACAGACACGTACAGATTCCCTGCGGTGGATGTGATCATTACGTGTATCAGAAGAGTACCAGTAAAATTACCCTTTAAAATGCCATATACTCATATTATGAGCTGGACATTTATTTCCAAAGCTTATAGGTATTCAGAGGTGGAACCCTTGGGAGGTGATTGGCGGAGCATGCATAAACCGATTAGTCTATTTATATGCTAATACATGAGTCCACTGATGATTAATGGACTACTAAAGGATGAGAAAAGCAAACTGTCTTTGAGGAGTCTGCTTTGCCTTGTCACGTGGCTGACAATGTGCCGCAGGGTGCTGTATCGCATTCTAATGCAGCAGAAAGAGCTTCACCAGAGGCCAAGCTGTTGCCAGCAATGTGCTCCTGCGCGTCCCAGTCTTGGAGACCTGTAGCTACATGAACGTCCATTCTTTATGCGTTGCACAGTCTGTGGTATTCAGTTCTAGCAACAGAAATAGGCTGAGCCACTAGGTCTGGGAGAGGAGCAGTCCAAAGTGAGGAATCTCATAAATATCATCCTAGATAATGTTGAATTTGAGGAAATGCCATACTTAGTTAATAAAAATGTACTTCATTAGTCAATGCACATTAAGTATATTTTACATGCTTGGAATGTGGCATAAGTAACGCTGACATAAAAGTCCGTGGCCCCTTGGATCCTTCACTCTAATTAAAGGAGACACCAGATAAGCAGTGAACATTATAAATGAGCACACTGAAGGCATCACCACAGGAAGAGCCAGTGAGATGTCGTGAGTGGGAGAGGAGTGTACGTTGATGGCTGGTATCACTGACACGGTACCTCTGAGAGGAATCTTGATGGGGTGACATAATTAGTCATGCAGTTCTTGAGAGAAGATAAGTCTGGGGAGAGGGAATAGGTCATGCAAAGGCTCTAAGGAAAGAAGCAATGTGATTGGGAGTTTGGAGAAAAATTCTAGATTGCTTTAAGCTTAGTGATCGTAATGGAAGTATCGGGAAATGAGATGATTGATAGAGTTGGCTGCAACATGTATACTCATGGAAGTATTTGGAAATTGCACTGACCTCTAAGTCACAAGGCCATTGAGGGTTTGTTTTAAAAATTTAATCAGAAGGATAATGTGGTCTGATTAAGGAAACACCAGGATCGTTTCTGTCTGTTGTGTGGAGAACTCTGCACAGGGAACAAAATGGCAGCAGGGGAAAAGTTAGATTTTTGCTGTGAATCAGAAAGAGATGGCTCAGAATGGAGGCACAAGGTGCAAATGGATTAGACAGCAGAAGCAAAGGTGGAGGGAAGTTTTGGCTTGAGCTGTGAGAAGGAAGGAATTTTGCTTATTCTATGGGAAAGACTGAGAAAGTTGGGACAGCACTCGCCAAGAGTTTTATGTACTCTACAGCTCAAAAGGCTAGAGAAACAGATCTAGATAGGAAGGCTCTCAATAGGAAAGATCTAGACAGATTTCTGAAAACATATGTGTCTGACTTAAATATTAAACAATACATATGTATATGGAAACATCACATGATATCCATTACTTGTAGAACTTTGTTTATTTTATATATCAGTTAAAATAAAACAAAAATGAAAGCAAATAAAACAGTCTAGCAAAGATATACAACCCAATGAGAATAAATGTACTAAATTGACGATATATTCTTTTTCCCCCTTCCCTTCCCTTCCCTTCCCTTCCCTTCCCTTCCCTTCCCTTCCCTTCCCTTCCTTTCTTTTCTCTTTTTGTAATATGGGGGATTGAGACAAGCGGTTTCATACTTACCTTCATATCTATTTTTTAATAGGGACATTAAAGTCAACTAGACTAGGCTTGAAGTCATAATCCCCCTGGGTCAGCCTCCCAGAGTGCTGGGAATACAGGAATGTGCCTAAAGATTTGCTCATTATTGAGATGGGTATTAGACTATCAAAGTAGATGTTCAGTAACAGCTAAAATACACCAGTATAACTTCAAGTTAGAGATAAGAGCTCATGATAGAGATTGCAGAGCTATAAACATATAAGTGATATTTAAAGGAAAGAGAACTGGTGAGATCAAAACAGAGAGTGGACAGACAGAAAAACAACAGGTCCAATGATATGATGCTTATAACCAATATGAACAAAAGTATGGGAAAAACTGAAAGAGCAAAGAAAGTGTCAAATATGAGCCCAATCAGATCGAGAAACACAGGCTGTTTCCCAGAGAAGTGGAGTGTGTTAGAAGAGAAGAGGGGCGTCTGCTGTGTTCTGCGCTGCCTCTCGTCACTGAAGTGAGCACTGAACATTCATCCCGAGATTCATAACGCGAAGGGGAATTCTGAGCAGGGAGACACTGACTATGGGGGAGGGAAGGTAAAAGCACAGTTGTGATGGATTTAAGGACCAAAGAATCGTTGATACATTTGTGACAAGATGAGTGCAAAATCTCCCAAGGTTCCCTGCACTTTGAAGCACCAGCATGGAGAGATGTTTAGCAGAGGAATTAAGGCCCTATGAAGGGTGTACTACTGTTTTGTAAAGTTAGGCAAATTGAAGTATGTTTATTTAGATGGTAAGGAGGGTAGTCAAGTAGAAAGAGGAAATGCACATAAATAGATCACAGAGAGGCAAATACCGGAACTTTTCTTTGATATGAGCACCTGTAGATGCAATGAGCTCTAGAAAGTATGACAGTTTTTGTAGAATGGGAAATTCCCAAAAGAAATTTGGTGTGGGAATGTAATGAGGGAAGGAATAAATATGATTCTGAAAGAAAATAAAAGAGTATGTATATAGGGGGTGGGGAGGTTGGGTGGGTAGGGATGTGGGTAAAAATGAGAATTAACTTGTGTCATATACTGGTACACATTCCCCAATGTTATGTGTGATTATGAGATGTATATAAATTGTACCAATAAAGAATCCAATTTTTTTTTAAAGAGGAAATGCAAGAGAAAGAGGGACGAATTGCTGGAATTACATTCTGCAGTACATAATATGGGGTGTCCAGTGATTGGCTTTATACAGAGGCAAGTATCTTGCTTTCTACTGTAATAGGGTCTTTTAGATAAACATATGTAGATGTGACTAACCCATAAATTGATTATAATGTTAAAAAGTTTTCAAACTTTTAACCACGTGGTCTTTTCTGAAATTCCACACGCCTACAACTGACTAGGCCTGACCTAGATTTTAGAGACTGTAACTGGGGGCCTAATTAGCTCCAGGAAACATTCGGTACAGTGTGCTAAACTGGGCTGATGTACAGGAGAGACAACCACAGCACTGCTTCTGGTCTAAGACTTCTAACTCCTCCTGGTTGTTCTTCCTGAAGTTGGCTGTCCCAATCATGAGGTTATTTTAGAGCAAAAATTATCTCAAGTAAATCTATTTAATATATCTGATTGATTTCAAAACTCTTCTTAAACTAATTATGTTTCACAGTAAAACTTATTTTTCTTCATAATAAATGGAAAATATTTGAATCACATTTTCGGCTTATCTGTTTTTTATATATCCTCAGTTTTATCACATTTAATTATTTGCAAATATAGCAATACAGCTATGTTAAGCCTTGCATGGTCAACATATATATGGCCTGAGAATAGCAATTTGACATTATAATCTTTGATAGTATAATTTTTCAACAGTAATGAAATTCGTAGATAAAAATAGCAGTACTAAATCATGCAGGAAAATACGTAAGTTACAGTGACCATCTACAATCATACGGTGGCTTTTGAACTGTTAAGGTTGACAATAACTTAATTGTAAGCTATTAAATCTGATAAATAATTTTTCTGTCCGCAAAACCCTTAAATACAGCATTTCTAACACAAATGCTTCTATTTCTGCAGTAGTTTTATAAGAATTCCAATCATTTTATCATAATAATTAGTCTCTGTAACAATTATTACAAATTGCTATTGTTAAAACATTTGGATACAAAAAGCACGGAAGCCCAGCAATTCCACATGTAAGTAGCTAGCTAAAAGAAGTGAAAATAACCATGAATAAAACTTATGTATGAGTTTTTGTAGAAGTGTTCATCGCAATAAACAAAAGGTAGAAAGAATTCAAATCCCCTCGAAGTGAAGGGAAGATAAGCAAATATGCTATCTCCATAGACAAGTATTATTTGATCAACAAAAGGAATGAATACTATGATATGGACAAACCTTGAAAACATTATACTAAGTGAAATAAACCAGATGAAAACTTGCATGTTGTACTATAGTATTTGAATGCAGCGTGTGCAAAGGTAAATGTGCAGGGTCAGAAGGTTGATTATTGGCTGTTTGTGCGGAGCAGAGAGAGGAAATAAGAACAGGCAGTGAGAGGTAATGGAACACCTTCTGGCTGTGATGAAATGTTCTACATTAGATAGTAGTGAGGACTGTATAGCTCTATGATATATTCAGCACTCCTGAATCATAAATGTTAGCAGAGGAAATTTTATAGAAGATGAATTATGTCTTATCAAAGCTGTTATTAGTTTAAAAAGAAGACAACATGGAATTCCTCAGGCAGGTCCTTATATCCACCTTCCCAAAGAGTTCAGAACTTTTATTTCCATCCTACTCTTTTTCCTGTTTTTATATTTATTGGTATATACAAATCGTGATCATACTCAATACAGAGAATTTTTGCCAGTATATGACATGATTTAATTCTCATTTTTCCCATTCCCTCACCAGCCCACAACCCCCCACCCCCTAAATACATACGTTTGTTTCCTTTGTTTATTACCATCACATTTTTTCTTAACCTTCGGGGGGGGGGGTAGTCAAGGTACTGTGAAAAAAACTAATGTCAAATAATAGGCACCGTTTTTGTTATACCAAGTGGCTATTGAAAGGCTGATTCAAAGTGTACAGGGGTACTATAGTTTTAGATCTAATTTGTAAAACCACTCAGAATCTGAGACAATGCATATTGATTGTTCAAGGAGACAGGAACAGATGGATGGAGCAAAGTGTCATTTCAACGTCCGCTCATTTAGGGAGATCTTTCTGGAATAGAGTGTGTTGCTTTTTAAATGTGTTTTCTTCTGTTTCACCTTTTCCCAAACTAACAGCAGCTATGAAATTCAAAAAAATTTTTTTTTTTCTGTCAAGGGGATGAGCTCGTGCAGATTCCGACAGAATGAGAAATACCGACATCAAGGTCCACCAAGCTACTGGGGACAGACCTCGGAGTCTTGGTCACACTCCTCCCAGGAGCGCTCGCACATTCTCACTTCTTGTGATGAAAATAATGTATGAAGAGGTAGAGAACTGAATACGGTGTCAGAAATGAGCTCTAGAATGTGTGATGGATATTGTGAAACAGAAACTATTCCAAGGGAAATGTGGTGGAGGGGTGAGTAATGAGGGGTAAAGAAAAATGTGATGGTAATAAAAGAAGCAAAAAAACCTTATGTGCTTAGGGGGTGAGGGGTTGTGGGGTGTGTAGGGGAATGGGGAAAATGAGAAATTGTGTTATATGCTGGCACAAGTTCTCAGTATTGAGTGTGATCATGATGTGTATATGCGATGTACCAATACAGATAAAAATTCCAAAACGTGTAAAAAGCCTGTTTTTAAGATGGTCAGGTATACTTTCTAGTCTGTACACTACACTCACAGGAAACGTCTTTTGAGATTTTTAATAAATCTTGGTAGAAGTAGAATTTATGCTTTTATCCTCATTGTGCAGACGAGAAAATGATCTTAGTGATGGGAACACACTTAGAAATTCATGTGTACTAGGTGCCCCAGCCAGAAAGTGAACTTTTATTTTATTTATATTTTTTTTATTTTACTTGTTAGACAGTGTCTTGCTTTTATAGTTCAGGCTGGCCCTGAGCTCACTATGTAGCCCAGGCAAGCCTCAAACTCAACAATCCTCCTGCCTCTGCCTCCCGAGTGCTGGAATGACAGGTGTGAGCCACCACACCCAGTGGCACTGTGGTATATGGTACTGATTGCTGGTGGGCGTGAGTCACCACATCTGGTATTGTCGTAGGTGGTTACCAGGAATTGAACTGGGAACATCGTGATTGCTAAGCAGGTGCCAGAAGCACTGAGCTATATCTCCAACCCCTGAATGTTTATTTCTTATTTCTCCTCATGGTGCACCTCTACCACTGTCAACCAGGTGGCTGGTGAGTAAGCCCATCAGATCTTACTTGGACTGGAGACGGAACTGTCTCTGAGTTTCTGTGATTACTTAATTAGATCCCAGTAGAGACCTAACACCATCAGGCTCGAATAATTCCAAATCCAATGTAATTTATTTGGTTAGCATTTTGTTTCTTCAAATATTGTGTTCCCCATTATCACTTGTATAACTGCTACAACTTATGTGCTTGGTCTTCCTGTCTTGTTTCATCCTTAATTTCTCAAAGGGGCCTATCCAAGTGGAACAGGTAAATCACTGACTATGGAATCCAATAGAACATAGGCTCTCAGTAGGTCTCTTTCATTGGTTTTGTGAGCTTGTACAAGTTGCTTACCAAGTTGGGGCTCAATTTTCTATATAATGGATGAATAGGAACTAAACCAATCACACATGCAACATTTAAATGTACAGTGGGAATATAATCCATTATCCAAATAGTCACAATAGGACCATAGATAAAAATGGAACTTTTTGTTCCTGCTTTGTCCACAAGCAACCAGGACAGAGTAATCCTACCTCAAGTAAATAATTCATGGATATGGACTCTCATACTGCCTGGCTCATGGCAGGATCTTCACTCATTATCTTCTCTCTGACTCACCTTCCCGCTCTCTTCCTTGGTTTGTTTCTTCTCACTCTTCATGACTCACTTTAAATTTCATGTTTCTCAGGCATTTTTCCTTGTTATATATCCTATTCAGATAATTATTTCCTTTAATTGAATTTACTTTAACTTGAGCTATTCATGTATTTGTGTGCTCAGTGATTGCCTTTCCTCATAACTAGAAGCTCTGTTATGGCAGAAGCCATATATTTTTACTGACAAGTATATTCCCAGAGGCTAGTTTAACACTGAGTGTATAGTAAGCATTCAAATAATTTATAGTGTGAATGAAGAAATTTATGACGGTTAGTACCATGTCACTATGCCTGTGTTTCTTGATTGGAAAATTTTTCTCCAAAAGAATATTTTCCCAATATCTGTAGATCTCTTCAGAGGTCATAAATGGGATAGAGGTATTATTGCTCTCCAGTGGGAAGACAGAGAGATGTGGCTAAACATTGTACAATGGACAGCTCTATCTGCCACCACAAAGAATCATCCAACCCCACATGTCTGTCATATTCAGAAAGAGCCTTGTCCTATACCTAGTGCTACAAGAGATTTTCAGCCTCTGAGTAGGTACCAAAGCCAGAGTAGACTGCAAAGCTACTTGTGCGGTTATCTTAAAGATGCATATCATGGAACGGGCGAAATGCTATCTGTAACACTGATTTTATATCTCAGGAATTAGGCAGTAGATGGCACTAGAAGACATTACAACTTATTCTTCAGTTTCTTTGTAGGTGACTCTTCTTCATGATTTACATTTTCACATTTAGTTTTATTACCTCCTTACAAATTGTGAGTGTTCTACTAAGTTGAGAATGTAAAAATTATATTGTATGATTTCTGTATTCAAGTCAACAGACACATCGCTAATGGCTAATATGGGCAAGGAGCACTTCTGTATACGGAGATATGCAAGATACAGGTTTTTTACTCAATAAGATCACATTGCGGGACTTGTCCCATACTACAAGAATATTATTTTGACAGACAATCTTTGGAGTACTGCTTTATTGTTCAGCATTTCCAAGGTGCTGGATAAGCATACTAGAGTAGCATAAGGCATGATATTGATATGTATGAATGAAAAGGAGCTTGTTTGACTTCTTAGGTTTGTAAGACATGTGCTACCAATTTGATTCCCACAGAAAGTAAAACCCATATTCTTTCTATACAGTAGTCAATATTGGCTTCATTTTCATTACTTTTAAAGAGAACCACAAAAACATTTCAACTATTCTGGAAGATTTTTGTCACAGGAAATCTAGCAATATATTCAAGTTCCATCTACCATGCACTACCAGTATCAGTCACTGTATTAAGCACTGAGGTCAATAGTAATATAACACAGCTGCTACCCTGGATCAACTCTCTCTTTCACAGCCACCATTATGAGCCTAGTGAAACTATTCTTGTATCTCTCCTGGACTATTACAATAATCATACAACTGTTTTCTCTCCACTCTCTTAGTGCTGACTGCTGGGCAGGCTTAGCGATCCTTGGGAAAGAGAAGTCAGATGCTGCTGTCCCTTGACTGGGTTTGCACTGGTCCAATGCCAACCTCCAACAAGGCCCACTTATTTAGCAACCTCTCCTTCTCTCTGTTCTTTACTTTGCTTTGTCTTTCTTCAGATTTCATGTTCACATTGCATTTTGGGGGTGATAACCAATTTTGAAGGCATATTTGTCTATTATTTTGAGAAAGATGAGGAGAAAATGCTTAATACTGTGCACGTGGTCATTTATTTATTGTCACTCATGCTTCTCTGGAACATCCCAAAGGCAAGGAAGTTCTCTGTCCTGTTTACAGCTGTATCCTTGGGACATGAACAGTTTCTGAAACATAGGGGGCAATATAAACATTGAGTGAATTCATTTTTAAGATGTCACTTAACATGTAAAAGACTGTGTAGAAAATTAGTAAATTTTAAATACAGCATTTCATTGATAACCTCATTATTTAATGAGCATATTTGTAAAGTACAAGGCATAACTGAAAAATATGGGGAATATATATATATATATATATATATATAAATTTCATTAAAAGTCATGTTACTGTTATTTTTCATCAAAACACTCCTCTTCATTTTGAATGCACTCATCCTATGGTTCCTGGAACTGTATGTAATAGTTCTAAAAGTCTTTTGTGGGTATTTTTAGTAGTGTTGTCTGGGCTGCCTTGATGTAGAGTTGATTTAAAACACTTAATTCCTTTGGGTATATTCCTAGCAAATAGCAGGGTCAAATGGGACCTCTAATCCTAGTTTTCTGAGGAATTCCCACACCCTCCTGCTAGGATTATACCCAAAGGAATTCAAAGAGTCATACTGTAAAGTCATATGTGCACGCATGTTTATAGCAGCTCAGTTTGTGATAGCCCAGTCTTGGAGACAACCCAGATGCCCATCAACTGGAGACTGGATAAAGAAGATGTGGGTTTTTTATTAATAAAATGGTGTATTACTCTGCCATAAAGAATGACAAGCTTCATTAATTTATGTGCAAATGGATACACCTTGAGGACATACTAATAAGTGGAAATAAATAGGTCACAGATATGTAAATACCATATCTTTTCTTTGGTATGAGAACCTGTAGATGTAAATGAGTTCTAGAATGTATGATAGATTTTGTAAAATAGGAAATATTCAAAGGGAATACGGTGGGGGAAAATAATGAGGGGAAAGAATAAATATGATTTGGAAAGAAAAACAAATAGCATGTATATAAGGGGTAGAGGGTTGTGGGTAGGTAGGGATAAGAGTAAAAATGAGAATTAACTTCTGTCATGTACTGGTACAAATTCCCCAATGTGATTGTGAGCTCTATATAAAATGTACCAAAAAGGGATTTAATTAAAAAAAAACATTTACCTTTCATGGTTATTTTGAGGAGCAAGAAGTTGCATGATGTCAGATCCTGAGAATAAGGTGGGCGAGGACACAGTGCCATGCTTTTGTGAGCCTGCCTTGCCGTTGGGTGGCGCTCAGCAGCAGAATTCACGCCACTGCCTTTCCTTCTCCTAAAAGCAGCCACAAAACAGTATTTCCAGGACTGCTATGTGTTTAAGTGGGAACAATTATTCTGTTTTCCTATTTGAGAAGATTTTAGAGCCTTTAATTTCAACTGGCAATTTGAGTGAATGCATCTCCAAACACAGAACATCATCTATTGGTTCAGATAGAAGGGAAAAGTCAAGATAGGTGCTTGATTTTGATAATGGCTTGAACTGACGAATCATTTGATTATATTTTCCATAAATGGTTGATTATATTGAAAAGGTATGATATTATAGTGCCAAACAGATCGTTATTTTTAAATATAAAAATGTTTTTATTGAAAGCACTTGATCACTTAAGTATTTGCAGTATTTAATGTGCCCTATTTCATGGATTGTAAACTAATATATCTCTTACATATACTTTGAAAGGTGCTGTTTTTAGATCTTTCCAAGGAATAATTAGTCTCTTGAGCTCAGATGTATAATGTATGATTCTCATAGTCACTCAGTCAATCTTCACAGAATGAATATTTTAGAATTTTAGCTCTTTTTGTAGGTAATGAAAATAAGCAAGATTAAGTGACTCATTTATTGTCATAGGACAAATAGATACCGTGTGACTTGCAATTCAGACTCTCTTCGTACCCATACCACTTCAACCCTATTATAAGGCCAATCAGTTATCTGCAAATTGTCGCAAGCTATGTTAGCACGCTTAGAGGCTAAGTCAGTTTGACGTGTTGCCCATCCTTCAAATGGGGGGAATACATATGTTAACACAACAATGCTATGAAATAATTGTTCAGTGATTTATCATGATGTATGAAAGACATTTTAGAAGAGATGGATTTTATTCTATTTTGTAAAATAAAGGAGCTATAATGAGGCACATTCAAAATTAATAGAATAAATTAAATTGACTATGAAGAAATAAAAAGAGAAAGACAGCAAATGAGAGCTTCATGGTTTGTCTTATGGCGCTGACCTGGAATTTTATGTGTAGTCACATTACAAGAATTACAGGGAAATATTGATATTTTCCCAAATTGCTATGGCTATTTCTTTCTAGTACGATACGGAACTATTACCTGGAATGTGTCCTTTGTATAACTTGTGTGAAGCACTACTCTATTTCCATTATGAACATTATCTCATTGGATCCTTGCAGAGTTGTTTTGCTATCCGTGATATGACACACTCTGAGAACACAGGAAGCTAAGGAATAAATAGGTTACTCCACTTGTTAAAACTTATGCAGTAAATAAATGGTAGAACTGGTATTCAAGTCTACCTGCACTGATAACCTATTTTCTTTTTTTGTTAAGAGACACTGCACCATTACTCTATCATCATGCTGTTCTTAACTCCCATTACTAGTCACATGGTCAAATTTCACAGAAAACCAGGTAAAGAGAAACACACTCTTTAGAGAACTTTAGATAGATGTTTCAACCATATGAGACTTACTCACAGTTCTTTGTTTTGCTTGACCAATTTTGGAAAGTTATTTTCCACCCATACAAATGTGTTTGATGTTTTAAGACTGTTCCAAATGAATTGCTTATTTACTTAAACATAAATTTTGTTTGGAAGAAAACATGCGAGTATAGAGACAGATTCAATATGAATTATGGTGCTTGGAGAGTTCCAACAAGATTGATAGTGGCTGGACTCAGGATTAATGTCATATTTCTCTGCAGAAGAGCTTTAGTAAGTTTAGTTATGGCACCATCTGAAGTCAGCTTAGTCAGTTGGGAATTTTAATTAAGTTCTGTGAAGCCACTAAGTATACCATATTCTGAGGCCAATTTCTTTCCAAGTGGCCATAGAAAATTGGGCATGCGTACATGAGCACCATTCATAGACATAAATCATGGCAAGCAGAAAGGATTCTGAAGGTGGGAAATTGGCTCATGGGGATGTTTACAGAAACTTTGAGCCAACTTAACCATTCTATTTGCTTCTATTTCTTTTAAAGTAAACATCTTAAATGTTGATTTTGCATGCAGGAAGTCACCTTATCACACATAACCATGCTTACTCTGTAAATTTATTTTTCACAACTTCAATGAGTACTACCTGTGCCCAATGCTCACACAGCTTGCTTCTCTATTTTGGATACAATTATGAAATTTATTCTTTGTTCTCTTTATTTCTTCCTACATTAAATCTTTTCATTTTGAAAATCTTTATCAATATGTTGGCATGGTGAACTAAAATGGAATTCATGATGAATCCACATAAAGTTTCTGTGTTGATGTTTGCTATTTTTAGTCCATTGTAGCTTTATGACACTGCTGACAAAATTGCTTCTTCAAAAATTTCTTGTTGAATCAAAACTTCAAGTTTTTCTGTTTTGAATAAAAATAAAGACTATTTTTCATATACACGGCATCAAAATAAGCTTAAAATTGTTGGAAAAGCTTGTGAAAATTGAGAAGAAACCCTCTTTTATTTCATTTCCTCTTTATTCCCATTTATAATCTTTCCTTTGATGACGCCAATGCCATTCTTGCGATCACTCAAATTTAAATTCCCTGTAGTCATTAGATTTTTGTCTCTTCCTCACAATTTGATGTCCAATTAGTTGCTGTGCACTTATGTTCTCTTCAGAAAGTGTTCCATGATGGCTTTTTTATTTCCTTTCTACCATCACACAATTTTATCCCTCAAAGCAAAGTAACATACATGATTCTACCTTAATCTCATATTTGAAGTGCTGTAGTTTTTCTATATATCTTTCAGCCTCTTATTAGTTCTTGCCTGAAGAATTAGAAGAACCTGTTAGTTACATTTTTACTCTACTCTCCCCCACTAAATTGATGGGCTCTCTTGACACCCTTTCTAGATTAATATATAATTTTAACTCTTCAATACTTTTTATAGTGTTTGCCATACACATACAAATAATTCAAGTTATATTGAAGAAAAGTTTCATAGTACTTACTCTGTGCAAGGTTCTCTAACTATAGAAACAATTGAGACTCACATTTGCTGATTTGGGACCAATAAACACTGTTATAGAGATGAATGAAGACCTGAGAGACAGAGAATATGTGGGGTGGGGGGACATTTCATGGAAACGGGCTGGAGCCCTGAATTGATTCAGACCCACAGATTTATTAAGGAGCAACAAATACGTGGAATTCTGCTGAACGCTGATGTTTGTTTTAGGTAGCTAGGAAGGCAAGCAAAACATGGTGACAGTTCGGCTGAATAATTAACTTTTATCTTATTGTCCCTTGGGGAGCTTCCTAGTTTTCCCCATGAGGCCGTCTCTGCTCCAGTGGCCACAACATCCCTTCTTCAAGATGTTCCAGCTCCTCAGAGTTAGCAGACTTCTTCTCCCAAGTCAGCCCAAGCAGACATCAACCAGTTGGGTGTCACAAGGAGCTCCACACACATTGCTCTGTCTTCTCCATGACACTGAAGATCTAGTGGCAAGTTACAGACCACAAACCACTAAGAATCTAAAATTGAGTTGTGTGATTTAAACAAGGTATGTGCATGAGATCGTGTCAGAAGTGTTCTTATTACAGGCAGGAGACACAGGAGCCTGCAGGAAGAGAAGTGGCAAGCTGTGTAATGAATGGACAAGCAGCATGGCAGATCAAACTGATAGTGTGTGCAACAGTCCCGATTTAGGACTTGCATGGTCTTTTTGAGGAATTAAAACAAGATGACTGTAGCTGAAACCCAGTGTTATAAATGTGGTGGAAGAGTTCACTGAAGCACAGTCACATGTAGAAACGTAGTTTATTCCACACATTTTTATTCAACGCTAGTATGCAGTCATTAAAGAGCTTTAAGGAAGAGGATGAGGTAATCAGATAAGTGCTTTATAAGTCTAAGATTTGTATCTGGAAATATGTTTGTTGCTATTATAGGCATCCAGACAAGAATTGTCCTCACTTGAATGAATTGCTTTTTGTCTATATTTCTATAATTGTTTTCTTTGTTTCATATTTTATTTTCCTCATGAAATAAATATTCTAAATTAAACTTTAATTGTGTTTCTCTACATTTTTCAATATATAAGTTTGAAGTTAACACTTCTGTGTATACATTTTAAGACTATGGTATTTCTCTGCAAGTTTATCTTCGATTTCTTTCTTACATGAGTTTTGTGCTATGCCTGTATTACTGATCTTTTCCCCAAAATGTACCATTTTCTCACACTCACATTGTAATTAGAAAAACTGTCTTCATCATTTCTTCCTATTAGGACCCTATGCGTCCTTTCAAGACAGACCTAGGCACTGATATTTGCATGAAACTTTTCCTGGATCAAAGTGATTTTCTCATTTGGATTCCTCTTTAGAGTATATTTTCCTCCCTTTCTTACCTTGTTCTGTGTTATTCTGTTCTGAATGCTTCATAACTCCTTCAAGAAAACAGTGCATGCCTATGTATATAGTATCTAATCAAATAGTATATGTGTGTATAACTTCCTTGTTATTGCATACTTATAACACAATTTTATAAAAGTCTTGCTTTTAGAGTTTTGGATATATACTTATTTTGAACACCTGGTTCTCAGATATGATGATCTCACGTGTACTGGCTTGATTCAAAAAAAGTTCTACCTCAAAAGAATAGTGGGGCTTGACACATCTTCAAATCAAAATCTTTAATAAAGTATTGTGATTGCAGATGCTAATGTGTATGAAAGGAATGTACCTATAACTAAGGATGGAAAAGAGAGTATGTTAGGGTGGGCATTAACACAGTCACATGTTCTAAGATAAAGCTCAGACATGATTATAATCTTAAATACCAGAAGAATTGAATGCTATCAACATTAGGGAATGGGTGATCATTACGAGAAGCAATACTTGTTAGATAATTGAATGATTCAGAAAAAAAATAATGTGTCACCAAGATCTACTATGGGGATGGTATTGTTGATGTAGCAGAAGTCTAGGTCTTGGACCAACTTAGATTCTTACTTATATTTCATAATATAAAATAATTTTAAACAAATAGAGGACGAATTTTAACAAGTATGATCAATGTCTTGGTCACTTTTTATTGGTGGAAATACCCAGGGCTGGGAAATTTATAGGCCAGAGGCTAAGGAGTTTTGAGAGCATCACACTGGTGTCTTTTGAAGATCACATTTTTATGGTAATATGGCAAAGGACATCACACGGTGAGACAGAGCATAAACACTAGCGTGGGTGACATTCTCTATCCTTATAAAGCCTCTAATGGCATCATGATACCATTGCCTCATCCAATGTTAACTACCTCTTAGAGTCAACATGCAAATATAATTAATATATGAATCTGGGGTTAAGTTTATAACACATGGTGTTTACAGGGATGAATTCAAATCATAGCATTCAGATATACATATACAGCCCCAACACAAACTGTTTCAACTTGCTAAACTGACGACTCTGGGAAATTTATTTTTCTCTGAGTTTCCCTTTTTGCTTCTGGAAAAGCCAATCGCACACCCATTAGCATGTAGAGATGTAACCTGGGTGGAGGGGAATAAAAGCATGTGAAATAGTCAAGATAGGCTCCAGCACAAAACAAATACTATTTCTTTTAATCTCCCTGTTTTTGCTGTTCCAGTACAATACATAAAGAAGGTCTATATATTTGATCAAGTGTTTGATGTTGAAAAGATGTCACTCTTTATAGCACATCCATTCCTTGTGGCTAATGATTATCAGTTTTCATTGCATTGATATAAATGCTAGATTACACAGGAAATGAATATCATATGTACTACATTCAACCTACAGCTAATCAAGAGAGCCTGTACTTTATTTGCAACATAAAAGGGGTCATAATAAGACTTTGTGGTTAAAAAAAATGTTTATTGGAGGGGCCAGAGATTTAGCTCAGAGGTGCCTGCCTAGCAAAAGCAAGGTCCCTGGTTCGATCCCCAGTAACCACATACAACAATACTAGGCATGGTGACTCACACCCACCAGCAATCAGTACCACACCACAGTGTTGGGTGTGGTGGCTCACGCCTGCTATCCCAGCACTTGGGAGGCAGAGGCAGAAGGATTACTGAGTTTGAGAGTATCCTGGGCTACATAGTGAGCTCAGAGCCAGCCTGAACTACAAAGCAAGACCCTGTCTCAAAAAAAAAAAGAAAAAAGTTCATTGGATGTGGCCAGTGATGAAGTTAGGAATAGTAACTAAGAGATTTGCTTGCTGCCACAGCCTATTTCAAAGGATGGAAATAGAAAAGCCATAGAAGCAGCTAACAATATTTTTATAAATCTTTACAGAACTTAATTTGTAATCAGGAAAAAATTTTCTTTCTAATAAGAAACAATGACAGGCTGAAAAGTTACTTTAACATAGACAAACAGTGGTGATGTCTTAGTGTAAGCTTGTGGGACTGTGGAAGGTGATAAATTGAAAATTTCTTAAGAGTTGAATGGGTAGAATATATTGAAAATTCAGGCACGTGGGCAGAAGAAAAGCAGAGTTTCGATTGACAGGCTTGTAACTGGAAAAGGAGGCACTGAAAAATGAACAAAAGCAACGAAGACGGCAATTTGTCCAGTTAGTTTTTGGCACAGTGAGTTTGAGGTGAATTTGGGGAATTTCAGTGCTAACATCTAGCTGGAAGATGGATATGGAACTGTGGAGGTTAGAAGACAGGAGTGCGCCGGTGATGGGCAGCTGATATTTATCAGCATGAAAAGTTCATGAACAGGAAGTTTGTCACTTAGGGAAACTGCAAGATGGAGAAGATCTCTGAGGAATATATGAAGCAGAACTGGCTTGTCTTATGTTGTCCTGTAACACGCAGGCTGGGAAGAGTGCCAAACACATATGACTGTCGAAAGTATTTGTTCGCTAATCAGGTGAGGTTAGGCACATTCAGGGTGGTATGGCTTTTGACTTGTTCAATAGCCAATTGATTATTAAATCAGGTTTCTTTTATATGAAGAACCCAAAACACAAATAGCAAATTAAAAGAAACACAATAGCAAGTGTGCAGATTGATCTTTCTTAAATGGGAGGAAGATCAAGACATGGAGGAAAGAGGAAGGATTACAAGGAAAAAGGATTCCAAAGGAATTGGGATTTTTTTTTTACCCCCTCCATGCAAGGAATATAAACATTATGCACTACTCATATGGGCTAATAAGAAGGATAGATAAGTTAGTAAAGGAAGGTCAATGACATCACAAAAATGAATGAATAGAAAATGGACATGTCACATATGACAATGGCAGAGATAAGGCCAGAGGCAGGTGTATGACCCACTGAGAGAGGCCTGTACCTTCTTAGTCTATTTTTGTTACCAGTAACACTACCATAGACAAAGACCATGTAAGTTATAAGGAAAGTGGGGTTGTTTCATTTTCCAGTCTAATGTTGTGTGACAGCATCTTGTGGCCACCTTCTGGCCATCAGAGTCCCAAAGTGCAGGAGACAGGGAGCACAGTTCTGGGTCTTTTCTGGGCCCCCTCTCCTGTTTTGTTACAAAGCCACCAGGATTAATTCATAAGGGATCCCCTCACCACTTTTGAAAGACCACACCCCTCAACACTATTGTTGAATTAAATTCCCAACTTTTTTTTTTTTTTTTGAGACAGGGTCTCGCTTTGTAGTTCAGGTTGGCCCTGAGCTCACTATGTAGCCCAGGCAAGCCTGGAACTCAGCAATCCTCCTGTCCCTGCCTCCCAAGTGCTGGGATGACAGGCGTGAGCCACCACGCCGGGCACTGTGGTATGTGGTATTGATGGCTGGTGGACGTGAGTCACCACGCCCAGCATTGTATGTGGTCACCTGGATCAAACTCAGGACCTCGCGCTTGTGAGGCAGGCGCTGGAACCACTGAGCTAAATCTCTGGCCCAAATTCCCACTTTTTTAATATCTTACAGTGAGGAGTGAACTCCAACATGGTTTGCAAAGGGGACAAACTATATTGAAACTATAGCACCTTGACTGACCAGGCCATTTGCTTAGACTTTATGCAGTACCCACTTGTTTCCAAAAGTTATTGTGCATTAGAGTTAATGCGGGAATTTGAAAAATGTTGATTTCTCTTCCCCATCCTCTTTTTGCTGTGTTGTATTTTTATAATTTTATTAGTGCATGTTTATAGTGTATACAGTTTATATTCATCTTGGGGAGTAAGTACATGCACATAATACAATTAATTTAGTTTTTTAAAAATCCCATTCCCCTTCTCACCTGCCTCCCTCTTCATCATCTAAATCCTCTTTCCCTATTTTCATTCTTGCTGACATTACTAATCTTGGCTCATCTTCATGATACAGAAAATGTACATTTTTCAAGGTTATTAGGGCCCCATATATGAAGTGCCTGAACACTACTTACTTCCCCTTTTTGTTTCCATCTCCCCTTGCCCCTGGTCCCTGGGACTCTTCCTATTTGCAAGGTATCTGTCCCCTAGTTTCCTCCTGTCCATCCTTTATTATGTTCCTTTAACTTTGCTTATTCAAATGAGAGTGACTATATAGTAATTAAGCTTCTGTGTCTGATGTATTCCACTCAAAATTATATTTTGCAAATGCGTCTACTTCCCTACAGATGTCTCAAGTTTGTCCTTCTTTCGAGTTGAGTAGTATTCCATTATGTATATTTACCACATTTTCTTTGTCCATTCATTTGTAGATGGGTATATAGGCTGCTTCCAGGATTCAGCTATTATGAACTGAGCTAGTAGAAACACTGGTATGCATGTATCACTATAGTATAAAGTCTTAAGCATTTGGGGAGAAGGGATGTAGAGGGAGAATAGCTGAGTCATATGGAATTTCTAGTTTGAGTTTTTTCAGGAATCTCCGTACTGATCTCCATCATGATAATACATCCCCACCAGCAGTGTGGGAGGCTTCCTTCATCAGCTCAGTCACGCCAGCATTTGCTAGGTTTTGACTTTTTGGTGACAGCCACTCTTTCTGGGGTAAAATGGAATCTTAGCGTTGTTTCAATTTGCATCTCTCTAATGGACAGAGATGTTGAACCTTTTTCCACATATCCATTGGTCATTTGGATTTATTCTTCTGAGAAGCGTCTGTTTATTTCATGTGCCCTTTTTTTGATTAGGTGCTTTACTATAAGTAGTGTATTTCTTCTGAGTTCTATGTATACTCTAAATAATAGTGCTCTGTCTGGGAATAACTGGAAAATGCCTTTCTCATTCTGCAGATTGTCACTTCATTGTACTAATTGATTCCTTTGCTGTGAGAAGCTTTTTTTTCCCACAATATAATCGTATTTGATGATACTCTTATTTCTTATCTGTTGGAAGCGGCTTGGGCCGGGGCATTGCCCCAAACCAGGGGTCTGCTTCCTATCCTGGGAGCTGCCCTAGGTTGGCAAGGATCCTGGCCCTGGGGACTGCACTTATCAGTGCTGCCCTGACAAAACCAGGGGTCTGCTCTCTGGAGCTGCCCTGGGTCAGGGGGTGGGGCTTGCGCCCACACCAGGAAACTGTCTTGCATTTTGCCCTGGGCCTCTCCATACTCCCCTGTAAGGGAAGTACTCCAAGAGACAAAGACTTGTGCCTGGAGAGTCTCAGCTAGTCTTTAGCATAAGATAAAGAAACCTGCTGATCACCCAGGAAGAAGTTTAAGGAGCAGAGAGAACACATTCCAGAAATTTTTAGATACTGGCTGCCAGACAAGGTTATCCTTCCTACTTTGAGTTCCTGTAGATTTAGATTTTAATCATGTTAATCGTAGATGTTTACCACTGATTACTTTATTGATTGTAAGCTCTGCACGTGGGCACTGTAGCTAGAAATACTGTAACAGAGCAGTATAAACTCAGGGCCTTCACAATTATCTGAGGTTCCCCCTATCCCATCTTTGTCTAGTGTTTTTCTTAATCCTCACCCCCTCCCCCAACTCAGGTGCTGTCAGTTTGCCAGCTGGCCCTGGCACTTACCCAATTAAGTTTCTGAGTAGAAAATTCTTTTCTTCGCCTATGACTTCAAATGTTCTACCAATTTTATCTCCCAGGAAGTTTCATAGTTGCTATTTTAATGTTTAGATATTTGAGCCATTTTGATTTTAGCTTAGTACAGAGTATGACATATGGATCCAGTTTCAGTTTTCTCCGAACAAATAGCCAGCTTTCCAATCCTCATTTTGTTGCATACCCTCTTTCCTCTGGCGTGTGATTTTTGGTCCCTTTGTCAAAGATCAAATACCTGAATGTGTCTGGGGATGTGCCTGAGTCCTCTATTCTGCTCCATTGGTCCATGTGTCTATTTCTGTTTCGGCACCACGTTACAGTTTTCCTCTTTGCTGTGAGTTCTGGTATTGTGATGCCTTCTGCTTTGCTCGTGTTGCCTACAGTTGCTGTTTGCTTCTCAGTATGAATTTTAGAATCATTTTCTCTACATCTGTGAGGCATGGTGTTGGTATTTTCATTGGGGTTGCACTGAATCTGTATAACAGTTTTGGAAGTATGGCCATTTTGGTAATAATGGATTACCTTTCCAGAAGTAAAGGACATCATTGCATTTTCTGATTTCCCCTCTAATTTCCTTTCTCAGAGTATTATAGCTTTGTCTGTACAGATCTCTCACTCCTGCCATTAGCTCAGTTCCTAGGAATTTCATTTTCTTGATGCTGCTGTGAATAGCACTGAGGCTCAGATGTGGTATTTGTTCAGCACAATCCCACTTGTAAGCAATATACTAATCATGTCACCTTTCAAGAAACACCCCAGTGAGTTGCACTCATCCAGCTATGAAGGGATCAAAATGTCCCTGTTCAACCTGGAAATGGAGCTGCGTCTTGTCTAGAGCTCAGAGGCACTGTCCTTGAGCTTCAAAAGCAGTGGTGCCATGAAGGGTGGGGTTGTTATAGACCCCGGACAGAGGCAGCCGAACTCAACAAGGGAAAAGGAAATGAGAAAAGAAGAGTGGAAACAAGGCTTTTGCCAGTGAGAAGGGAAGAGAAACTAAGAGGCAGTTAGAAGACTGGGGAGAAAAGAGGAATCAAGATAAACCATATACAGGCACAAATTCCTCATGAT
>PVIC010002224.1:0-80177 GCA_004025085.1 Thryonomys swinderianus | reverse complement strand
TGTATCAGAGAAATATAAAATGTAGAAGATCCCTTCCCTGTGCATCAGACTAAAGATCTCTCTGCATATCATTTCTCTCTCCAGAATCCTTCCACTCGCTCTACTCAGACTTACCATGGCACTGGGGCAATGGGAAGGTGGTAAGAAATGTATCACCCATTTGAAAGGGGTGAATCTCATTCACTCTGGAAGAAGGAATTCCTGGTGAGCTCACTGACAGTTCATCAGAGCGGGGCCTCCAGTCAGTTAGTGAGTCCTTCCACCACACACGCTCACCAACCCCACAGCCCCCTGACCCCTGAACATTTAGAAACCAGCCAGTATAATGCTTCTCCACCATGCCAAATCCCCTTCTCAGAACATTGACCCTACTTTGAGTTCACTGAATTTTTTTTTTTTGAGACAGGGTCTGGCTTTGTAGTTTAGGCTGGTCCTGAGCTCACTATGTAGCCCAGGCAAGCCTTGAACTCAGCAATCCTCCTGCCTCTGCCTCCCAGCCTCCTGAGTGCTGGGATTACAGGTGTGAGCCACCACACCCAGTGGCATGGGATATGGTATTGACAGCTGGTGGGTGTGAGTACCCCGCCCAGTATTATTATATGTGGTTACTGGGGATCAAACTCAGAACCTTGTGCTTGCTAGGCAGGCACTGGAACCACTGAGCTAAATCTCTGGCCTGAGTTCACTGATCTTTAAATGATTATCAGCAGCAACCTAGCACAATTCAGCAACCTCTTATCTTCAACTACAAACAGCATCTCCAAATTGAAAAGAAACCTGCCTGAAGTAGACACGTGTAGGAAAGTGAAAAGGAAAATCCAACAATACAGCACAGCTACTTCCAGAACCTTCTACATGTGTTTTCCTATTCCTAAAATCAATATTATAATAAAAGGAAATAAAACTCTTTTTTTTTTTCTTTTTGAGACAGGGTCTCTCTTTTGTAGTTCAGGCTGGCCCTGAGCTCACTATGGTGCCCAGGCAAGCCGCCGCGAACTCAGCAATCCTCTTGTCTCTGCCTCCCAAGTGGTGCTGGGATTACAGGCGTGAGACACCACGTCCAGCATTGTGGTATGCGGCGTTGATTGTTGGTGGGCGTATCTCCACGCCCAGCATTATATGTGGTTATCGGGGATCGAACTCAGGACCTTATGCTTGCGAAGCAGGCGCCGGAACCACTGAGCTAACCCTCCGGCCCAATGAAATAAAACTCTTTGATTTTAAGTTTGTACTTACTTGGGGAAACAACACAGTATTTGAAGGAAGGACTTCTGAACCAAAGTTGAACGAGACTGTCATTGAATGAGACAAAGATGACTGAGACTGTCTCACATGGATCACAGCATAGCTGATTACATGATAACCAATCCTAGGGGCTGAGACACCACCCCATGCCCATGTGGCTTACCTGATCTTCTCGTTGGTCCCACAGACACATCTGGAGAACCTGACCCAGTTCTTGCCGCTGCTGCTGCAGGTGCTTATCCAGTTGCCTCCTCCTATCCTGCAGAAGTTCAAGAAGGCTGTCAATCTTCAGGCAACTGTTCTGAGCTCCTTGAATCAAATCGGAATTCACATAATGTCCATCACTCTTGAATTTTTCTATGAAGTCAGTGAGTTGTTGGCTTTTGTTTAAAAGGGCTAGAGATCGTTCTAGGAGTTCTGGAAGAAAATTAGAAAGAATAAAAGAGATGAGTGAGCTTTAATGTAGCAATATTTAGATCTTTCATATAATTTAATATGTAAATATTTAATTTATTCAAAGAGTAATCAAAATACGTGGTACACCTTTAATTTTTTTTTTTTTTTGAGACAGGGTCTCGCTTTGTAGTTCAGGCAGGCCCTGAGCTCACTATGTAGCCCAGGGAAGCCTTGAACTCAGCAATCCTCCTGCCTCTGCCTCCCGAGCGCTGGGATTAGAGGCTTGAGCCACCAAGCCCAGCATTTGTGGTATGTGGCACTGATTGCTGGTGGGCGTGAGTCACCACACCCAGCATTGTATGTGGTTACCAGGATTGAACTAGGGACCTTGTGCTTGCTAGGCAAGCACTGGAACTACCGAGCTAAATCTGTGGCACACCTTTAAAAATGTATACAGTACAATACACATTGTTACTAGTCCCCCTCAAAACATTCCCCCTTTGCTTTGAACACAACTGTCCCATTGTTTTTTCCACTTTGCAAAGCAGTCCTCATGAGGTATGATAAAAACACAGTGAATGCAGCTGCCAGGTACTGTCCAATGGAAATGCAAAATTGTAAAAACCTTACTGTGTGTCCCTATCTACCTTTTTCATCAGACAGGCACCATGGAATTTCTGGCTCTTCCCTAAAGTCAAAATGAATATCAAAAATAAATACTTTGGGGCCGGAGGTTTAGCTCAGTGGTTCCGGTGCCTGCCTCGCAAGCATAAGGACCTGAGTTCGATCCCCGGTTACCACATATAATGCTGGGCGTGGTGGCTCACGCCTGTAATCCCAGCACTCGGGAGGCAGAGACGGGAGGATTGCTGAGTTTGCGGCGGCTTGCCTGGGCACCATAGTGAGCTCAGGGCCAGCCTGAACTACAAAGCAAGACCCTGTCTCCAAAAAAAGCAAAAAAAAAAAATACTTTGAATGGATTCAGGACATCCCTGGAGCCCCAACAGTGCAATGAAGGACACTCAAGAAAGAAGCCTTCCAGAACTGCTTCAGAAAGTGGCAGAAACAATGGGATGAGCATTTCTGAAACAAGGGGGAGTATTTTAAGGGCATAAAGGGCAATGTTCTGGCCAGAGATTTAGCTTAGTGGCACCACACTTGCCTTGGGTCCTGAGTTCCATCTTTGATACCCAAAAAAGAACAATGTTTCTTTTACTGTGATGAATGTTTTTAAAGGTAAATATTCATTGTACTTTCTGAACACACCTTGTACATTAACTTCTGGTCAAATATAGTACCAACTATCAGATGATAGACACTAAAATTAGCAATAGTATAAGGAATGATAAGTTTGAATCATTTATACTCCAATGGACATAACTTGAGGACGAACTCATAAGTTAAATAAGTAGGTCACAGATGAGTAAGTACCATATCTTTTCTCTTGTATGAGAAACGGAACATGTAAATGAGTTCTATAAGGTATAACAGATATTGTGAAATAGAAATTGTTCAAAGAGAAAAGGGGGAGGGGTAAGTAACAAGGGGAAAGAAAAAAAATGTGATGGTTAAAAAAAGGAAATAAAGGGCCAGAGATTTAGCTCAGCAATTCCCAGTGCCTACCTAGCAAGCACGGGTCCCTGGTTGATCCCAGGTAACTACATACAACAATACTGGGTGTGCTGACTCATGCCCACCAGGAATCAGTACCGTATTCCACAATGCTGGGCACGGTAGTTCACACTGTCATCCCAGCACTCGGGAGGCAGAGGCAGGAGGATTGCTGAGTTCCAGGCTTGCCTGGGCTACATAGTGAGCTCAGGGCCAGCCTGAAATACAAAGTGAGACCCTGTCTCAAAAAAGAAATAAAGTTTATGTATATAGGGGGCAGGGAGATTGTAGGGTGGGCAAAATTCGAAAATGGGAAAAATTAAAATTAAGTTGTGTCATACGCTGGTACAAATTCTCAATGATGAGTGTGATCACGATGTGCATATACAAAGTACCAATAAAGATTCAAATTTTTAAAAATTTAGCAATAGCATGATTCAGTATAGGCAGCGGAAAGAGGGGGATTTGGACTGTTTCACCCAGTCTATAGTGGTATAATGCTGGTTATGGTACCTACTCCTCCTGGGGTATTCTGCATCCTGTGGTTACAGGGCTAAACACGAGGTTTAAAGAGTAATACCCATCTTGGCTAAGCAGAACCTCTGTGAGTGTGGCGCCCAGGTGCTCAGATGCCAGGTACTATGGCAAGGTGGGCAGCGCTCGCTCAGTCTAAGGGAATCGGCTCTCAGTCCTCAGCTCTCAGTCCTGATCCGCCGTCTGCAGGAGGGAAAGTGGGGCCAGGGCTGCTCGTAGCGTTATAAACACAGAGTTCTCTGTGGACGTTTCTGGTTTTAAACGTTTTGTAACTAATTAAAAATTCCACAAGATATAGCATATTTATTTGTCACATGGGCCATTAGTTTGTGATCTCTGGAATAAATGGTATTGTAGGTTTTGGGTAAATTCTTGGAGAACTGAAATTTTTCAAACTAAAACTTGCATGGTGAGTGAAAGGAAACGTTTCAAGGGGGGAGGAGCCGAGGACAGATTGTTGAGCATCAAGGCTTGAGAGTCAGCTGTAGGAAGAGGTGGGAAATGTCCACTCTCCAAATATGTAGCTGGTATGTATTTAGTAACATTTTCATAGTTTCCTTCATTGTATTCAAAAAGTAATATTAATTATACATGTACTAATTCCTATTCGGTTTTCCATAGTGATTAAAGATAAATAACCAATTTGAAACAGATTAATGAGGGATGTACACGAATTATGTGGACTTGCAGGCCATGCACAACATTTTCTTGTTAATACTTTCTAAAAAGTATCCAGCCCACGGTCATGGTACTGAGATCTTAGAAGTGACAAGATGGATGGCATTTCTTTTGAATATAGCTTTTGTATATTCCAAATGTTTCTCAGGATGATGTTTTTGCTTACTTACTTGTTTAACTTTTGAACATGAACCTATATCCCAGCTATGGGTGAATATATATTGAATATTAGAATGGAAATCATACAGATTCACAGGTATTATAAGGTATTCACAGGTACATTCTTCTTAAGAAGGCCATTGAAAAGCTAGAAGGTATAATGGGGGGTTAAATTTAAAATAAATTTTTCTCATACTGAACATGGTGCCAAATGACCATAATCCCAGCCCTCTGGAGGCTGAAATGAGAAGATCTCCATAAGAGCATTCTGGGCTACACAGTGAGTTCAAGGACAGCCTGAACTACATAGCAAGACCCTATTTCTCTAATTAATTTTTTTTCTTCTATGCACCTGTAGAATCTTGCTTATTGCCTTACTCTGCTATGTTTTATATTAGAATTGTATAAAGAAGACACTCAGCAGTAAATATTTTAGGGGGATAGAGACTAGTCCTGGAGACTGGAGCTATACTAACCCCTCCCACCCAGACTCTCATAATCTGGTGTTGGCGATAAATAAGGAAATAAAGTCCCACTACACAGTTTGACGGGTGGTGTGACAGAGACAACTAAGGACCATGGGAGGAAGTCACAGCCAAGTGCACATACGCCCTAAGGGGTCAGTTTCCTGAGTCCAAAAGCCAGGTATGCCCTGACTCATGGCTCTGGCTTTCTCACCAAGTCCTGGCTCAGAAAATCTCACCCAAGTCCTGTGGGTGAACTGAGAGCAACCAGGTTGGTAAGTGGTCTGGAAACAATGTTTGCAATGAAAGTTTTAACTAGGCCCGTTTAAGCCTAAGGAGAGAGGATGGGAGAAAATAGTTTATTCTTCAGCTCTCCCAAGAATTGCCTGGTGGAGCTACAAATCTTTTCTGTGGATTCTAGAGGGTAGACACTTCAAGCCATTAGCCTGGTTCTGAGTTCAGCAGTGTTACGTGATAAGTTTCTTACACACTGCAAAGCCTAAGCATTGCTAAATAAAGAAAAAACATAGGTGAGGATAATAGAAATAAAGTGACTCTTAGGGTAAGACTGATTACCACTTCCAGGTACTTTTTAAAATTTTTCCTTTTTTAGCTTATTAGTACACACATATATAATGATTACATTCCTTGTGGGAAGTTGGTGTATGTACTTAACACATACCAATTCCTCATTTTCATCCCTCACCCCCTCAATCTCTTGATCCCCTTCTTTCCCACTGAGAACATTCTAGCTCTGGAAATCAATACAGAGATTCATCAAAAATCTAAAAGTAGAAATTCCACCTGATCCAACTGTTTCCCATCTAGGGATCTTCCTGAAAAAGTTGAAGACATCATATTACAGTAACCATGAGTACCCAGGTTTATAGAAATACAATTTATACTAACTAAATCCTGGGAGCAGGTTACATGTCCCTCAACAGATGAACAGATATAGAAAATGTGGCCTTTGCACACCCTGGAATATCACTGCCAAAATAAGGAGAGAGTCATTGCACACAAATAGATGCACCTTGAGACCATAATGTTAAATGAAAGAAATCAGGCACATAAGCTTAAATATTTCTCTTTTTTTAGAAACTCAATAGTAAAAATAAAGTGCAGGTACATTATTAGCTTTTGCCACAATGTAACTTACACTCGCTTTTTGTTCTACTCAATTGATCAACACCTCAGAAATTAATTAAAACTATTAGCTGTACTTGCAGGTGTTATTTCTTTAAATTTAAAGATAACGGATACAAACTCCTTAACTAAAATTCAGAATCTTAGCCATTAATGTACACTTCAAATCAGCTAATCTTAATCACATCCCACTGAATTGGTTGATTAATACAATTCATCAGTTTTCATTTTAACAGAAAAAAGTCCTTAAAGCTATCATTGGGCATATAAATTAGGAACCAGGGATCATAACGACAGTCCTGTGATCCTCCTTGTGGTTTGAGGATCACATAAAGGGGCACAAAAATTCCCAATAAATACGCTATCAGAATACAAGAATATTTTGTCATCATAAAATTAGGTACATTTCCTTCTTTGTGTAGGTTTTTGTTACTTCTTTCCTTTTTGTAGTAATGGCAATTGAATCCAGGGCCTTTGTCCTGAGCTACATCTTCAACATGTTTGTTTCTTACTCTGAGGTAAGGTCTTATCAATTCAAACTTGTGAGTCTCCTACTTCAACCTCCCAAGTGCTAGATTGCAGGTATGCAGACAACACTTGACTTGGGTAGCATTTCTTCCATGACAGAGATTATGCACAGGGCCTTGGCTCTGAACTACTTCTCTAGGCTTGAGTTGTCTTCCTGAATTGGTAACTTGCCTAGGCTGTCCTCAAACTAGTGACTCTCCCACCTCAGGCTCTCAAAGTCCTGAGACTACAGGACTTCACAGCCACTCCTGGCTTAGCTGGCATCTTCATCCACTCTCAGACTACAAAGAGGCCAAGTTGACTATTAAAGACTCCAGAAAAGCAAGATATTGGTTGCACTGTCCACTGAGTGCCAGCACAGTGCAATCTAAGACCTCTAAGCAAAAGCAGCACGCAGCATGCAGCCTGGCTCACTTCTCCAGCTTCACCACCTTTGAAGGAGCAGCAGCAACACCAGCAAGACACTGTTCATACCTCTCTCTCCTTCTAGTTCCACCTCAGACATGTGTGGAAAAGCCCCTACTTCCCTAAATCCCAGCCCCTCTGGAAAAATTCTCCATTATATTGCCTTAGTAATTAACCTCTTCCATGAAACTTCAGTCACTGTCAAGTTTCTAGAGGTAAAATTGCTATGTGATGATCATGTTGGTTGGATGAAGACTAAATTGAGGCCACAGAACACACTGCCATCAACCTAGAACCCATTCTGGTTCTCATCTCCTAGCACAAATCTCATAGGACTCTGCTCAGTCCCCTGTGGACCCAGCTAGACAGCTACTGCTCTGCAGAGTGGGCAGCCACTGCTTTAATGCGAGTCTTTGATGACATGTATAATCCTTGCCACCAGGAAGTCCCAGAGAACAGCTATGGGTTAGAGTACAGTGTGTGTATTTGGTAGGCTTTTGATTTCATTAAAAAATTCAGACAAGGGGGCTGGAGATTTAGTTCAGTGGTTCTGGCACCTGCCTTGCAAATGCAAGGTCCTGAGTTTGATCCCCGGTAACCATATACAATGCTGGGTGTGGTGACTCATGCCCACCAGCCATCAATATCACATACTACAGTGCCAGGCATGGTGGCTCATGCCTGTAATCCCAGCACTCGGGAGGCAGAGACAAGAGGATTGCTGAGTTTGAGGCTTGCCTGGGCTACATAGTGAGCTCAGGGCCAGCCTGAACTACAAAGCGAGACCCTGTCTCAAAAAAAAAAAGAAGAAAAAATTTTTAAAAATTAAAAAATTCAGACAACACTGAATACCACATATTTGGCTTTGGGTTAAGTAATTCATCATACCAATTTGCTTTGGAGCTTATGTAAATACAGTCTGTACTTCTAACCTTAATAGCCACCCCTCATTTCTGTCTAGTGTGAACACAGTTGTGGAGTGAAAGGTCAAGGTAGCACTGGGACAGATAAATTCAGGAAGTCTTTTCACTCATTTGGCTTCTAATTATAGATGTATCTGAAAGAAAAAAATGACCTTTCCTACATATTTATTTACCCTACTTCCACAGACAAAGATGACAATAGACAACTATCTTTCTACAAATACCTTTCTTGTTCCAATTTTGGCCACCCCTGGTGGTATATAAATTGTTGTTTAGCAACTAGATTATCTTTACAGTTGATCAGAGGGAGTTGGTAATCTTTATTAAACTTTTATCTAGAAAGTCTCGCTATCTCTCTCTTTGTCCCTCTGTCTCTCTGCAACAGTGAAAGAGGAATTTGCCTTATTCTCAGCTGCTATGTAACACTGACCTTCATTTGTTGACCCTTGGGAGCTACATTCACTGAATTCACCCACATATCTGCTGAGGATCCACCAGAGACTGTGTACCTCTGTAGATGCTGAAGGCAAATGAGCGTCTGTCCTCAGGAATGGATTCCGAAGACCTGGCAGACCATGTAATGAGCCTCCTTGTCTCTCATCCCTTAAAATCACTCACAGCTAATGCTTTCTTCTGTGAGGTGACTGATAATAAAGTTTTACTTATCAGTTCTTGAAACAAGTTGATGCACACAGAAGGAATACATTTAAAACAGACGGTTACAGAAGCATCCTCCCATTCCCACTTTTGAAACTTTAAAAATTCATGAGAAGAATAATCTTATTTCTTGCCTTTGGTATGATGTTCATGAAGCTGAAGAAGGGATTTTAAGGCCTCAGCACTCTCAAACTCATGAGGATTCTGGAGGAAATCTTCAGCTTGATCTATTTTAATAGCAAACTACAACACAAACATAGGGGAAAGATATTTGAAAGCAATAACAACCAGTATCCTGCTTATAGTGATTTATAAATGTTTTTCATTAATTAATGGCCTATCCAGCTCTGTATGTATGTGCATGTTTGTGTGTGGTCTGTGTGTGTGATGGCATGTGTGCATGCATATGTGCTCATTTAGGGTATTGGAGTGTGTCTGTTTGGATGTGATACATAAAAATGGTTCTCCTTCTTTTGGATTTTCTTCATTTCTAGAAATATATCATGCATGTGGGTATCAATTGACCTGTTCACTGTTCAAATATCTATTACATTTTTCAATAAAAATTATTATACTTGTGTAATAAATCCACCTACTTTCAACACTATAAGGCAGTTTCTCAAAGAATAAGCAGAAATTTTACTAAGGGAAACCAGCAAATGTTGGATTCAAGTAAAATTACAAGTAAATTGAACTTAACCCACTCACAAGGTTTAAATGTAGTTATTTTCCCCATCATTAAACTTAGAAGTAAAAATTACGGCTCCAGAATAATACATTGTTTAATCTCGTTATTAATACAGAAAAATACATATATTATATACAGAAAAAGGTCTGAATTGCACAAAGTGATCGCCTCTGTGAGAAGGAATGGGATCTGGAACAGGTGAAGGGAGGTAAACAACTAGCTTTTGAAGCGTCATTGTAATTTATTTGCATTTTTATCAATGGCAGTTTGCATTATTTATGTAAATAAAAAATGAGATTAGCTGGGGCCAAGAATGCACAGTGGAAAATATTTTCTTCTATTTCAAAGTAGAATGCACAGTAATTTGACACCCATGTAAGCAACATAATCATTCTCTTTCTGTTTGCCTCATGCAGTAAGCACAGAAGGGAAAGGGATGTTTGAAGTGTCTTTAAAATTGTCAAGAACATAACTTTAGAAAACAATTTTAGAAGAAGGCAAAACATACTTGAATATGCTATTACAGCTAGAACCGTAATGGCACACAGACAGCGAGTTTCTTTTAGCACTTAAGAGTCAACAGGGATTATTATAAAGGCCATTTTAGCGAATACATTCACCTTTGAATTAGATTTAGAAAAGTAAGCCAAAAAAAAGGCCACTGCAGGACTTGTCCTCTTTTTCAAATTCCTCTGAACTACTATTTTGGGGTTGGATGCTTGTTAATATTTTATGTGATTATTTGATTAATATGAGCTGCTGGATTTCAATTACTTTGACAGCTGCATAAAATCCAGTGATAAATGGCGGGACTGATGAAAGAGACTGTGAGCGTGACCCATCTGGAAAGGCAGAGAAGCTTCTGCTGCTCTGTTCAAACAGCCCGATGGACCCCTGACCCCGTCCGGTCGGTGCGGGTTTCTAAATTGTAGCACAGGCACCCAGAAGAACAAAATCTCCCTCATGATTAAGTCTGTACACCAGAAATTTGCCTCTATTAATCTTCAACTATGCCATAATAGCTTTTTTACATTTCTAAAGAGCTCTCACATCTATACATTTAAATAAGGGATCATATCCTCACAGCATTTACCAGTGTGATTCATTCATTCCATTTCGTATAACTGGTTTTCCAGATAGTCTTCATGGACAAACACACACACATACATACATACACAGAAACAGTACAAATGAACAAGCAAAAATACTCCACACAAGTGATTTGTTTTTCCTTGTACACTACAGAAAGTTTTAAACTGTATAACATACAGATTTAGTCAAATCTTTGAAAAAAGAAAGAAATTGACAAACATACTTGAAGAAGTTTCTCTGATGTTTTGTTAACTTTTGTCCTACAAGCATTTTCTTTTTTCCACTTAAAAGTTATACTTTTCTTTTCTTGAACATCTTGTACAGAGCAGTAGCATCAACAAGGAAATGTTTTTAAGAATTTATTCTTAATTTCACCCTCTTCTTTTTTGTTACTAGTTAAAATTGCTGTTGCATACAGCAATAGGCCAGTTCACTTTCTGTTCTGTACAATGGTTTTAGGAAGAGGATCATGCAGAAACATTTAGTCATTTTACTAAATGATATTTTACTACATTTTACATCAACAAAAAGTTCACACAAGTGTGAAGATAAAGAGTGTGGGCCTGGGTCCCGAGATTTAGCTCAGTGGTTCCGGCGCCTGCCTCGCAAGCACAAGGTCCTGAGTTCGATCCTGTTAACCACATACAATGCTCGGCATGGTGACTCATGCCCACAAGCAATTAATGCCACATACCACAGTGCCGGGCGTGGTGGCTCACGCCTGTAATCCCAGCACTCGGGAGGCAGAGACAGGAGGATTGCTGAGTTTGAGGCGGGCCTGAAATGGCTTGACTATTTGTTTTTACACCATAGTCTAAGTAAGTGATTTCTACATCACACAGAAAACTACCCAGGATTAACACTAAAACATAGTGGGAAACAAATATTGAGCCTAATGTTAGGAAAAGAGAATTGTGTGTGCTATGAGGAGCCCAGGAATGGAGCAGTTGATACCTATATCCCACTTACTACAACGGGAGGAGTCGGCTGTAACTGTGATTGGGCTTCTGTGGTGTTTTGGAGGCTTTATTTCTTTTCAGGAAAGACGTCTCTCTGCCTGGGACTTTCCAAGGGGTCTGTCAAATCAACTGTGAGCTGGACTTTAGTGTTCAAAGGGACAACAACCCTCCCAAGTTACAAGAAGGTTTTTGCTTCTCTGTTTTGCCTTTAAATGAGTTCATGATGCCTAAGATTGCCTGCCTCAATTTTTATGTTCTAACACTAATCTTCTTTCTTCCACTGTCTAATATGTAAGTCCTGAATTTTAAAATGTCATATTTTTTAAAGCCATTGCTTTATCGTACTGAAGCAGAGTTCTGCCATCAGATTAAATATGCTTCCGCCTGACAGAGAAGGTAAGAGTGAAATTTCCAGTAACTGTCCTATGCCAAATATAACATTTCTCTTGATAATGTTCTTTGAGTCTCCTGCTTTGAATCCTGAAGCTTCAAAAACGTCGCAGAATCCAAGAAAAATTATAGGCAGAATTATCTCCTTATGTCCAAGATTTTTTCCTTGTCTTGAATTTCAGTGAGCTCAAACTATGAAAAACCAACTGGATTAAACTTGAGAAAATACTCTATATAATGCTACATTTATAGGTCAAATATTATTCTGCTGTTGCTATTTTTTACTTTCAGCAGGATAAATGTTATCTTCTAACATTTACCGAGAAGAAGCACTCTAGAACGAAATTCCTAATGACCCTACAATCAAAGGAACTGTTGGAATAGTAGTGGTATTTTTTATATTATAAAGAGGGAAATCAATCAAAATGACTTGTGAATAAGATGACCATCTTTTACTTAAATCTTATTTAATTTTAACCACTGACTTTAGTCTTTGTTTGAAGACTTCCATTTAAAATTTTAACAGTTTTATTTTTTGACCGTTATGCTACCGCTTTTAAAAACTTGATTGCAATATTTACTCATAGGAATAAAACATTTTCTGGAATACTCTTGGTTACTTTGGTATGAAGAAAGGGCAAATTTTAAAAGGTACAAACCTCCAAGGCATTTTCAAAAAATTCAGAGGTCAGTGTAAGGAGCTCCCTTCTTCTTTCAAGCATGGAGACCAGCGCTGCCCATGCTTCACTCAGGGTCTGGGCCATAGCGTCGTAGACCTGACTCTGATCCTTGTTCTCTTCCGCGGTCTTGTCTGCTTCCTGCAAGAGTTCCCACACCCCGTCTTCCAAAGCCTGAGTCGGAGAGAAAAAGGGCATGAGGCAGAATAGCACCCAATGTGAGAGTACAGGATTACCTTTTTTTTTTTTTTTTTTTTTTTCCTTTTTGGAGACAGGGTCTCACTTTGTAGTTCAGGCTGGCCCTGACCTCACTATGTAGCCCAGGCAAGCCTCAAACTCAGCAATCCTCCTGCCTCTGCCTCCTAAGTGTTGGGATTGCGGGCGTGAGCCACCACGACCAGTATTGTGGTATGTGGTATTGATTGCTGGTGGGCGTGAGTCTCCACGCCCAGCACTGTATATGGTTTCTGGGGATCAAACTCAGGAACTTGCACTTGCAAGGCAGGCGCCGGAACCACTGAGCTAACCCTCCGGCCCAAGATTACCTTTTAAACACTTGGGTATTTGAAACTGTGTAGTCTAGAAAGGTCTAGGAGATAATCTATAAATGCAAGTGTTTGTATAACAGGAGGAGGAGAGAGCAGTGGGGATTGTGGAGAACCAGGGACCATGGTCAACATGAAGGTATTCATGCCTAAATTATCCAAACACTGTAAAGGATTAGCAAAGATACGCATCGCCCTTCCCTGAGGTAGAGAACGTTGTAGTCATCTCACATCCCCCCAAACAGGAAAACTAATGGGAACATATCTGAAGTCAAAGGAAAAACATGAGCCAAATGTAACTCACTGCTCACTCAGAATCAATGGCATTCCTTGTTAATAAGGTTATGAAGCTTGATGTACATAGTAGGAATCAATTCTTAAGAGAAAATATTCATATTGTAAAAATTACAATACCTTCAATGACATTCCAGGTTATTTGAATAAACTATGGAAGATGAAGGAGACTGTATCCTTAGGTAACTGTCTCATTCAAGAATAGGAAAAATAGCCCACAGATTTTATTTAACCATTTACAATAGCAACAAAAGGCATAAGTTTTAAAATGTAACAGACTAAAATTACTATGAATAAACTTAAAACATTAACAGAAAAAGTCACCAAAATGTGATGAAGCAGAATACAACTGAAAAAATGAAAGAAATAAGAGCATCAAGACATGTACATATAGAAAACAAAATGCAGTGACAGGATTGTGTTAAAGAAATAGTCAACACACACAAAGCAATGAATGAGCTTACTTTTTCAACAAAACCTAACTAATTTATATTTTGCTTCTGTCATTCCTGAACTAAAAAAAAAGAATTTGAAATAAAGATGCAATCTATCTAGCAGAAACAAAGTAAAAACAGAATTCGTGATACTAATATCAGCTAAACCAGAAATTTAAAAAAATCATTGAGGATTTTAATGGCATATAAATAGTACAATTCACAATACAGATAAGGCAATCACTAACTTTTACAGCATTGAAATATTTCAGGTAAATATGAACATTTAGACTACAATGTAATAAAAGTAGAAATAAATGGGAAAGTCCCAGATAACATGAATCATTTAAGATTTTAAAATATTTAAAATAATTCTTAGATCAAATGGAGAAAAAAACACTATAATTACAAATTTGGGGGGAAAGTGAACTCGCCACATTTAAAATTCTCAGGAATATAGCTAAATTTATGCTTAGATAAATGTCATTAGACAAATTTGTACTTAAAGAAAAAAATAAGTACTCAAGTCCCAGTTATAGACAAATAATTTTAAAATGTTAATTGGGAAAGACAAACACAAAGACAGATTAAAGTCAATGGAATAGATACCTATCCGTTAGTGCTCACGTGACACTGCACTTCAAGCACACAAGGCACTTTTGAGAGGAAACCATGACCTCACACTATGGTCACAATAAGGTGCTCGAAACTGACCAGGTAATGACTAGCACAGAGAGAAACTCGGCTTAGATGTTTCTGCTGGTTCCACTCTGGCTCACTCCCACGGGAACTTCAGAGGAGGGAGTGACAAGGACAAAAGTTCCAGCCATCACCTGCCCCTGGGCATGAACAGCAACCTACCAAAGTTGAACCAAGAGGTTATTTTTTTTAATGCATAGGCCAATATCAATTAGCCATTCTGCGAGTCTCCCAACAAATTATCTGTGCTCTCCAAAGTAATGTAAAGATTCAGTGGAATTTGCATAAAAATGCCAATGACAATCTTCATAAAATGGGAAAGAATTCTAATCATATTTTAGAAACATAAAGAACACTTAGGCAAAAGTAAAGCAAGAGGCGTCACAATACCCGATTTCAAAACATACTACAGAGACGTGGCCAAAACAACAGTACATTATTGACATAAAACCAGACACATAATTCAATGGAATACAATAGATAGCCAAGAATAAACCCACATATCTACAGCCAACTGATTCTCAGTGAAGGACCAAAAACATACATTTGAGAAAGAACAGCCTCTTCAACAAATGGTGCTTTTAAAAATGGGGTATAGCCGGGCGTGGTGGCTCACGCCTGTCATCCCAGCACTCGGGAGGCAGAGACAGGAGGATTGCTGAGTTCGAGGCTTGCCTGGGCTACATAGTGAGCGCAGAGCCAGCTTGAACTACAAAGCGAGACCCTGTCTCAAAAAAAAAAAATGGGGTATACATGAGCTATTTGAGAGCATAGTCTTGCATGATAAGTTCTAGATTATTTAAGGGCTAGTCTGTTTGGTATTATGGATGTATTTCATTTCCTACTTTTCATCATTAAAGTAGATTAATTTGGTTGTAGTTTCTTTGTATGGTAGGTGTCACCACTAGACTATATAAGGAAAAGGAAATATAATATCAGCAAATTTAAATTGATTTGTCTAACAAGGAGTATAATAAGAACTAAAATTAGGATTTGATAATTCAGTAGCAAAGTTGCAAAGGAAAATAAGAAACAACCAGGAATGAATTCCCTCTGGAGAAAAGTAGGTAAACTCTTAAACTTTTAGTGAAGTTTCTCAGATTTGACACAAGTGATAATAGAAATCTGAAAGTGGCTAATTGTATATTTAATTGGGTTGTCTTTGGAAGTTTCATATGGAGTCCTCTCTGCTTTGTTAGACACATATGAAATAGTTCTTATTACTGTCCTGTTCTACTGAAGTAAATTCTGTAAATCCATGATATAGAGGTTCAATGAACAAACATCTGGAAGAACTATAATTCTGCCTTCTGGTATTTCCCTGAAATGCTCCCACGACCTCCACAGTGAAGCACAAAATGTTATAGTCACTGCACATTCAATGTCAGAACATTCTTGCAGAACCCTCTGGGTCTGACTGGTCCAAGCTGCAGTGGAATTTCCTCCAAGAAATTTAGCAGACATTCTTCTTGGAGGATCTGCAGAAAACCATCTGCTCTAAATTCTCTTGGAATTTTACATCATCAGTCTTAGGATGCTGCTATCAGAAACCAGGCACAGTTCAATGTTTCCCGAAGTCCATTAAATAATATAAAATACCAGATGAAACAGTTAACTAGGTAAGATTCCCAGAACAGGGATAGTTCTCAGCCACTCCAAAATCAAGACAATAACCAATTGAAGTGTTTTCTGTGAAATTTTGGAAATATGGCAGGAACTCAAAGCCAGAATCTACCACTGAAGTATCTGACCCCCAGCATTTGGGTCGCTCATACTTTGGTGGCATCAATGGTATTACAAAAGCCATGTGGTTCTTTTAGTGGCCTCTACTTTTTTATCTTTGCATTTGTATCATATCCCTTCTGAGGCTGGGGACTCCTCTTATGCTGCCCATTGACGAGAAATACTTTTACTTCAATGCCCATTGCTGAGCTTCCAGGAAGAGTCTCTTTTTCCTTCCCCTCATTGAGCACATTGTGTAAATTGAGGCCCGTAACACAAATGCACGTCTTTTGCTAATGGTGATGGCAGGAGGACATCAGACCTTAGGCACGCTGATGACAATGATTTCAAGTGTACATAGGAGACCTAATTTCTGTCCATTCATATTTCTAGCTCCAGTCACTGATTCTAAAACATGCTGGGGCATTTTTAACTGTCACAATCAGGGGAGAATAATGAAGGATTGCCTCATAAATGGGATCCCCACTGAGAAACACTGAATGTCGTGGACATGACAGAAATTCTGTAAGTGCCTGTGGTAGAATATGTGGGGAAAGTCCAAAAGGATTAGTCTACTTCCTCCTGAAACTCTACCTTATCTCACAGGCTGTTTGGCTTCAAGGAGACTTTGGAGGCTAGTCATTCCAATCTGACTGACTTCAGGAAGCCTCTGACATAACTGTGACATGGCCGTGGAGTTCCCTTAGTTTCAGACTGAACCTTACATGGTTATTAGAAAAGGTTTTCTTAGACCAGACCTAAATATGCCTCCTCACTCCCCCAGCTTCCACAACTCCCAGCTTTCCAACTTTGGGAAGACCCCTGGTAACACCCACCAAATCTTTGCTCTCTGTCTCTTCTTGTTGAAACCTGAAAAGTTCTTTTAGAAATTTATAGGATTAGCCAAGAGTTTACTTCAGGCAGTACCACACCTACCTGGCAAGCACAAGGACCCAAGTTTAATCCCTGGTACCAAAAAAAAAGAAATGCATAGGATTTGTACTTATGGATATTTAGACCTGGCAGGTTAAAGGTCATACCTGAGCGTCTGACATGAGCCCAGTACCGTAGCTTCACCATGCTTCCTGCAGTTGCCTGTCCGTCACCATCCACCTCTTATCTAAATTGGCAGGAGCACCTCACACTACTGGAAGACCACCCAAAGACTGAGGTCAAAGGGACACATTAGGGTCCCAAACACTCTAAAAAGAGGAGAGGTCACAGTTTGCCATGTCTTATTTACTAATGCGGTAGCAACACTATAATATCAACAAGAAAATTTGTATAGCGCTTTCCAGTTAAATTTTAGATATTATTTCTATGCCACTTAGGACATCTTCATCAATACTGATCTGTAGAAAATATTTTTCTTGAATGTAAAGAGTGTACTTTATCCTCTATTCAAGCTAAAACCAAATTGTTACTTGTTCAAACACCTCACAGTAACATCTTCAATGACTCTTATGTTAGAGAAGATAATACTGGGGGAAGCTGAAGTGATTCAGGAACGTACTCACTATTCAGCCATTCACTCATCTCCAAGAACTTCCCAAGCACCTCTTACTCATGATGATAGATGGGAGTCTAGTTGTTGTAGTGTTTTCCTTTTCTCCATTCTTTAGCTTTTTTTTTTTTTTTTTTTTTTTTTTTGCTTTTGAGACAGGGTCTCGCTTTGTAGTTCAGGCTGGCCCTGAACTCACTATGGTGCCCAGGCAAGCCGCCGCGAACTCAGCAATCCTCCTGTCTCTGCCTCCCGAGTGCTGGGATGACAGGCATGAGCCACCACATCCGGCATTGTGGTATGCGGCATTGATTGCTGTGTCTCCACACCCAGCATTATATGTGGTTACTGGGGATCAAACTCAGGACCTTGCGCTTGTGAGGCAGGTGCCAGAACCACTGAGCTAACCCTCCAGCCCCATTCTTTAGCTTTTGATTAATATTCATCCACTTGTCAAATCACTTCTTAGAGGGTCTCACTTTGTAGTCCAGGCTGGCCCTGAGCCTACTGTGTAGCCCAGGCAAACCTCAAACTTAGCAATCCTCCTACTTCTGCCTCCCAAGTGCTGGGATGACAGGTGTGAGCCACCATGCCTGGCACTGTGGTTTGTGGCACTGACTGCTGATGGGGGTGAGTCACCACACCCGGTATCGTTGTTATGTGGTTACCAGACTGAACCAGGGACCTAGTGATTTCTCAGCAGGTGCCAGAGCCACTGAGCTAAATCTCAGCCCTATCCTGGCATTTTTATGAAACATTATTTTTCCATAGGACTGGAGATTGAACCCAGGACTTTCACACTAAGCATACTGAGTCCAGCAGTTTTTTCATTTTTTTTTTTTTTGAAATAGGATCTCACTAAGCCCACCAGGCTAAATCCAAATTTAGTATCCTTTGGCTCAGGCTCCCATAGTGCTGGGATTACAATTCTGTGCTACCACACCAAGCTCCTACTGGGATATTCTTGTAGAAGTCCACCTAACTTCTCCCCAGTGCCAACAGCCTCATTTAGTTGCTTCTTTGTGATGAGTACTGTTCAGTGCTCCAGTAAAATTGCCCCCCAAGGGCCGGAGATTTAGCTCTGTGGTTCTGACACCTGCCTCGCAAGCACATGGTCCTGAGTTCAATCCCCGGTAACCACATACAATGCTGGACATGGTGACTCATGCCCACCAGCAATCAATACCACATACCACAGTGCCAGGCATGGTAGCTCACGCCTGTCATCCCAGCACTCGGGAGGCAGAGACAGGAGGATTGCTGAGTTCAAGGCTTGCCTGGGCTACATAGTGAGCTCAGGGCCAGCCTGAACTGTAAAGCGAGACCCTGTCTCAAAAAAAAAAGAAAAAATGCCCTCCAACTGGCCAAAAAGTACTCAATTTTGTTCCCATACTTGGCTCTGTTATACAAATCCCCTTTTTCTGTCTATTTTTAAATGTTCAGATGTTTCAGAAATACCATGGCCTTTGTTCGTTTTCTTTTCACATAACAAACAAATGTCAGAAATGAGGTGGGAGGCACGGAAGTCCAAATCCCTCGGGCAACATCTTCAAACTATACTCAACATCCTGCAGAAATCGTGGAGTGTTCCGGGGGGGGGGGGCAAGCAAACTCCCTGCTATGGTTCATAACTAGCTGTTCCCTCGACCTCGCACACGCGCAGCTGGGGCTTTGGGAGGTGCTCGGATCATGGAGGAGCGATACTCCGGCGTGCGTTAGTCAGTCCACCGATGAGTCTGTAGCCAAGTGTGAGGTGAGGCGGTAGAGTCCGGTCAGAGGAGACAGGGACTAGCGTGTGGCCAGAAGGTCCTACAGCCCTTCACCCCTTCTGTGCTTCCTGCCCCGGGCCATGACAGCACTTCTCTGCCAAACCATCCTACCTTGGAGCTGGTGAACCATGGACGGAAACAGCTGCAAACTGGCAGCGAAAATAAACTCCACCTCCTTTAAGTAGTAGGTGCTGGAACTTCTGTCCCAGAGACAGAGAAAGCGACAGACACTCCTCCCGGATGAAGTATGCACTGCTATGGAGATTGTGTCTCTGAGTACTCCAGTGCCAGGTGAAGGGGTTATGGTTTGGATCTAGGGTGCCCCTCGGAAGTCTCACGTGTGACTGGATTGTGAGGGGACTACACTAACACGTCAGCTGTGCCGTGAAGAGGTGGAGACTGATCAGAAGAGAGTCCTGCTGGGAGGTGCAGCCGGAAGGCTGACCCCGAAGTGCTTGTTTCCATCCTGGGTCCCCCCTTCTCTCTCTGCTTCCTGGCCTCTGTAATGTGGGCAGTCTTCCTCTGCCTGGATCCTTCTACCTTGTGTCTGCCTTGGGAATCATCTTTAACTTTGTATTTAAAATGGAAAATTACCAAAACATCATAGAAAGAAAAGCTATTCATAGTCATGCTTCACAGAGATAACCATCATCACATTAATGTAATTTTACACACACACATAATTAGAATCGTATGGTACAGATTAAGGATAAGCAAACCATGGCCCACAGTCCAAATCTGACCTACAATATTTTTGCATGTTCTGCAAGCTAGAAATTTAAGTGGATGAAACAGTATTTTTAAATTTTACTTTAAGATACATGTAAAGTACATGGAACTAGAAGTTCAATGTTCATAAATAAAGTTTAATTGGAATACAGCCATCCCCATTTGCTTATGCATTTTCTGTGGCTGCTTTTACACCACAACAACAGAATTTAAACAGTTCACAGAATAATACGCCCCACAGTCAGTGGTTTTTATCAACGGATATTTAACCAAAAAATAATAAACATTATTTTTAGTGACTACTTAATATCCCATATCATATGGGATCTCACATTCAATTATTCCTTTATTACAATTTAAAGCTAGTTCCCCTCTTGAACTAATTTTAGTTGGGCTGAGTCAATTCAATAATCATTCCAACTACATCTTGTTTCTTTGACATAAATCTTTGTAGACTTCTCCGATTGCGGTAAATCCCTAAAAGTGGAATGACTGGGCTAAGAGTTATATTGTCAAGGTTTGTAACACAACTACTAGGTTTTTCTCCAGAAAGTGTGTACAAATTGTACTAGTGGAGTATATGAAAGTTGGCTTTTTGTTTGCCTGACTGCCCGCTGTCTTTAGTTACTTTTCTCACTTCCGAGACAAATACCCGACAACCAGAGGGAGCGGAGGAAGGGGTTACCACAGCTCGCAGCCTGGAGATCTGACTCTCTAGAGTCGGCTGATTCTCAGGCAACGAGCAGCGGCAGAGGAGAAGCGAAGACAGAAGGCAGAAGGCAGCGAAGTGCCGAGCGCCGACCGCAGCCTCCCTTCCGTCCCTGAGCTCTGTCCAGCCCACTCTCACCTGGAACTGTGTCGAGCCACTCGGTGGACTGCTGAGCAACCACACGCCCGTAATCCCAGCATCATATGCTTAAAGGCGGCACCCAGCACTTTAGCACCAGCCACCTCAGAAAAGCCCCGCCTTGGACCCATGAAGCTTTGAGGTAACAGCTAGACACAAGCCACAGTGCCCATCCACCAACCTTTGAAGATAAAGACTTTGAATTTTTTCCCCATTATGAGCACAGTGTGCATCTCACGGCATACGTGCAATATATGTATGAGAAATAAAGAGTCAGACCTGAGTGATCAGTCACTTCCCGAGGCCCCTTTCCACACTGCCCAGCAACACTTCTCAATCTCAAGATCTCAGGAACTCAGAGAACGTGTTGCAGACCCCAGTTTGAAAAACCAACCAAAAGTCAAGCTCTGCCACTCCGCCAGCACCAAGAAATGAAAACACATCTACAGGTGTAAGCACTGAGATTTACCAGCTGAGTTAAATATTTTAAGAGAAACGTAAAATTGGAGATTATGTTAGGCGCTCATGGATTCCTCTGAGACTCGGGATCCCTGAAGTCCCAGAGACTTAGGAAGGTCTAGGGAGGACAGTGCGGTGCGGGAACGGAGGGATGCGTGGCCTGAGGAGCGGGTCTGACCGCGAACCACAGCTTCGGCACCTGCAGGCAGTGCGAGTTGCTAAGGAGCTGGCGAGCAAGACTCCGACAGCTAGAAACCACTCTCCCTTTCTACCCTTGCGGGTCCGCTCCAAGGGAAGACCCCAGCCTGAAATCATAGGGTTGAACTGAGGTCGTCAGGGGAAGAGGTAGGTATAAAGACGTGGAGGCCGCTAGTGAAGTCAGAGAACCTTAGAGACATGGTGGAAGAACATTACCAGGAAGACAGGGCATCCCGGAAACTGGTGTAAAGGAAGAAACCATCACGGAGGGAGTGAAGCTCCCAGGTACCAGACACATCAAAGCTATTCATCTCAACTTGGTGTGGGAATGTGATGAGGGGAAGGAATAAATATGATACAGAAAGCAAAATGAGCATGTATAAAGGGGGGAGGAGGTGTGGGTGGGTAGAGATATGGGTAAAAATGAGAATTAACTTGTGTCATATACTGGTACAAATTCCCCAATGTTATATGTGATTCTGAGATGTATATAAATTGTACCAATAAAGAATTCAATTTAAAAAATAAAATAAAATAAATAAAAAATAAAAAAAAAGCTACTCATCTCACCCAACCACAGAGTGCTGGATGGATTCTCGTGGAATCATAGCTGGCATGAAATACATGCTGCCGGGGATAAGCAGACAGTCGAACGGTTATCCAGATAACTTGATCAACGTCTTCAGTCTCAAAAATTGGGATAAAGATTTTTTTCTCAATGCTTGATGCTAAATAGAGTTGCCATGGTATTTTTACCTATTTTTTAACATTACTTATTGAGATTTAAATTGTTCTCATGGCTAAAAGCCAAAGTTTATTTATGAAGAAAATTTGGGGACAATGTCCTCTCTTTCACATGTGAAGAGAGTTAATTTTTGACCTACAAAGTATCATGCATGATGATTCTTTTCCGATGGGTGGAGATGAATTTTCCTTCTGTGGCCAATTACAGAGCAATAAACTCCTTCTTAAAGCACGACATGCAGTATAATTGTGGACAAAAACCACACCTTTTTCAACCACTGTGAGATCAGTATGGAGATTCTTCAGAAAACTAGGATTAGAGGTTCCATTTGACCCTAGTTCCCCGCTGGGTAAATCCACAAAATAATTAAAGCATCACATCACAGCCACAAATGTGTAATCCATGTTTAAAGTGGCACAGTTTACAATAGCTAAATCTTGGAAACAGCCTAAAAACCCATCAATTGGTGAGTAGAAAAATAGGATGCCATTTTAAAATGAAATGGAGTACTATGCAGCCATAAAGAAAGATCAGCTTTAGACATTTATGGCTAAATGGATGCACCTTGAAGCCACACTTGTAAGTGAGGTAAATAGGACACAGATATGTAAATACCATATTGTTTCTCTAGTGTGAGAAACTGAAGGTGTAAATGACATCCAAAATGAATGCTAGGTATTGTGAAATAGGAAGAAAAGTTCAAACAGAAAGGGGAATGGGAGAGGAATCAAAAAAGGGAAAGAAGCACTTTGATGATACAAAGGGAAAAAGGCAAACAGAGTTTATGCATATAGGAGATGGGGAGGTTGAAAGGACAGCAGGTGAATGGGAATAAATAGGAATCTAGATGTATCATGTACAGGTGCAAAACCTCAATGGTGAATGTATACCTAAAATGTACCAATAAGCTCAATAAAGAGAAAATGAGCCAGACTTTGTAAGATTTTTGTGAATAAAATAATGATTTATCTGTTTTTGCATTTTAGCATAGTTCCTGGTATATAGGAAGTGTCCAGTAGATGTTAACTGTTATTTAAATTCTGTTTATACTTACATGCACCTTCAGCTGCTACTATTACTTACCTATAAGACCACTGAGAGAGAGCATAGGCACTAAGGTCTTGGTAGGAATAAACCAAATGACACCATGCTCATTATACGAAACAAATCATTTCTGATGTGAGTGCCCATGTGAAATACTAGTCAGCATGTCCTCTGATAACAATCTCAGAAATGGTGACAGTTCAAAACATAGGATATTTTAATCTGAGTCTAAACAACAATGATCCATTTTTAAGGAGCATGTACATTACAATATTTTTTAAATAATTCTTTTTCCAAAACTCTATCAATCACTCATGCTTTCCTTAAAATTTGCACTAATCTCTATGGTGAAATGATTTTTTTTACTTATGAAGTAATCAGCTGATTATAATTAGCTGATTATAATTCTACTGCCAGATATTTTTGTTTCTAATTGTTAGAATTTCATTTGAAATTTCTATTCCACAGATGGAATCTAGATACAATTTTCTGAAGTTTTCCTGAAACCAAACCTCATCTTATGTGGAACATTAATAAATTTTTTAAAAAACTAAACTCTTAAAAGTCACAAATGGGGCCGGAGATTTAGCCCAGTGGTTCCAGCGCCTGCCTCACAAGCACAAGGCCCTGAGTTCGATCCTGGTAACCACATATACTGCTGGGCGTGGTGACTCACGCCCACCAGCAATTAATACCACAGTGCCAGGCGTGGTGGGTCACGCCTGTCATCCCAGCACTCGGGAGGCAGAGGCAGGAGGATTGCTGAGTTCGAGGCTTGCCTGGGCTCCATAGTGAGCTCAGACCCAGCCTGAACTACAAAGTGAGACCCTGTTTCAAAAAAAAAAAAAAAATGTCACAAATGTTTTTGGTTTCTTCATAATTTTTCAATTACCAACCTTATGATTTAGAGATTTTTAAATGTTTTATTCAAACACCATAAAAATAGGTTTCCTCAGGCTGGAGATTTAGCTCAGTGGTTCCGGTGCCTGCCTCACAAGCGCGAGGTCCTGAGTTCTCTCCTGGTAACCACATACAATGCCAGGCATGGTGGCTCACGCCTGTAATCCCAGCACTCAGGAGGCAGAGGCAGGAGGATTGCTGAGTTCCAGGCTTGCCTGGTCTACATAGTGAGCTCAGGGCCAGCCTGAACTACAAAGCGAGACCCTGTCTCAAAAAAAAAAAAAAAAATAGGTTTCCTCAATTATTTTCAGCTACACAGTTAATTGACTGTTATGTCTTTCAAGTTCAACTATCCATAATAAAGTTACTGCCTTTCTTTCTTTCTTTTTTTTTTTTACAGTACTGGGGATTGAACTAGGGCCCTTGTGCTTCCAAGGTTGGCGTGGTACCACTTGAGCTAAATACCCAGCCCTGCCTTTTTTTTTTTTAAGATAATGGATCTAAATGATTCCTTGAGAAATTATTTGCATATTTTCTTATATTGCCAACATGATTTGAGGAATGCTTTTTTGTTTTTTAAAGAACAGAAGATGTTTAGCAAATGACAGAGAATATAACAGGCTGATATTTAAATGATTCAAAAATTTATGATAGAGAATATACACATTGAGGAAAAGCCAATACAAGTTAATCTAAGGTTGGCATACATTTAGAGATTTCCCAGGTAGAAGATTATCTATGGAAACATATAAAGAAGTAACGATGCAATGATTAAATATCCTGCATTGTAAAGAACTTTTCTACCAGAGATAACAAGTAATAATAAGAGGTATGAGACATGTGTATGTTTACACCTACCCCTGATTCAATATTGTTTGTGTTTTATGTGTTTCCTTCCCTCCCTTCCTTCCTTCCTTCCTTCCTTCCTTCCTTCCTTCCTTCCTTCCTTCCTTCCTTCCTTCCTTCCTTCCTTCCTTCCTTCCTTCCTTCCTCTCTCCCTCCTTCCCTCCCTCCCTCTCTCTCTCTCTTTCTTTTTTTCTTTTTTCTTTTCTCTTTTTTTTTGAGCTGGGGATTGAGGCCAGGCCCTTCGCAGTGAGCTATATCACCAACACCTTTTTTCATTTATTTTGAGACAAGGTCATGCTAAGTTGCCCAGGTTGAGCTTGAACTTGCAATTCTCCTCCCTTAGCCTTTCAGGCTGCTGGGATTACAAGAACACACCACCATTCTTAGCTTGTGTTTCTTAATATAGTACAAGACACCTCTCTGTGACACTCTCTCCTTCCCACATTCCACAAAGGGCAGCACCTCTCTGCTGTCCTCTCTGTAATCTCAATGAAGATCCAGCTCACCAGCCACAAGAAGCCACACCAGCAATTGGCCCAGGGAGCCACACCCCGAGCTCCAGGGCAGTTTGAAACAATGTCCCATGACCTCTTTCTTTGTCTCCTCCTAACAAGTTTCCTGGCTGGAATTCTCTCCAAATCTCTCTGAACAAAGGCCAAGTTATTCATTTGAGTTTCACTAGCAGATAACTATTGCTTAAGATATCCCTCAGTAGAAATGAGTTATTTGGATCTTACATGCATTGAGGTGGGAAGAAAGAAAAGAAATTAAGCAAACAAAATGAACATTCCTCTGTTCAGTGATATCAGCATCTCATTACTTTATAAGGCAGCAGTAGAAGGCAAACAAAACTCCTAAAAGAAAAACAGAGGGAGTTTTCATACCTACGTGTTCAATGGGCAGTCTACAAGATAATCTTGAAGGTGTATGCATCCATCCAGACATTAACTAGGTGGCTTCTAAAGTCTTATCTAATTCCATGGTCCAGTACTATAATATTTCATTAATTTACTCAGTGTTTATTAACTGCTTGCCATGTGCAAGGTACAAGGAGTAATTGAAATCTGGAGACTGTGAAATGTTTGACTTTTTATCTAACACATGTCATTCAAAGTTTTAAAACTGTACCTGTGGTGACAGGCTCATGATATCAAGACCTTACTGAAACACTAAAATGATTGTTAACACTGTTTAGTATGATTTTTCCTCACTTATTGGTGCATCATTTGTTTCTGCTATTGAAGACTAATGTTTCTTCCTTTCCTAGACACATAAACACTAATGGAAAAAGTAAGCCATCGTAGTGCACCTGATTGTTTTCTCCCCTGCTCTTATCCCTCCTTTCCTCAACTTCTTCCTGTCTGTCTCCTTCCATTTCCCTCCACCCAGCCACATACCTCTCTGTAACTGGAACAATTTTTTCATGTGAGAATCCATGATATATAGTTTGAGGAAGGCTCAACCTGCTCCTTTTCTTCTTGACAGCGGAAGGCAATGAGACAGGACTAATCCATAAAAGTTGCCCTCTGAGCTATAGATCTGCAAAGACCTCTTTGCCAGGGATACCACACCAGTCAGAAGTGAGCCTGGTGAAGGTGGCTGCCCTTCCTACCTTCCATGTTACAGTGTGTCCAAAAGCCACAGATGTAGAACCTTGACAATACTAATACTCCCAGATCCGGATCACTAATACTTGGTCATCCTAGTTACACAAATAAAGTCATTCAAAAATCTAATCCACATTATTCTATGACATCAAAATTTAACAGATAATGTGAAACAAAATCTTAAAATTCTGTTTATGACTTGAAGGTTGCAAATAAAACTGCATCTGATAAATAACATTAGGTAGAAAATACCCTCAACTTTGGAACGTGGTTTTTGAACAGAGTGAACTATCAGTTGACTAAGATCAACTGAGTCTTCCCAACACTCACTTTTCACCTCTCCAGGTCCAAAATGTCTAAACAAGACTTTTTATTTCAGGTAGTTGAGATCTTATGTTTGTCATTTCTAATGAAATGTTGACTAATGATTATGTAGTCATAGTCTTTCTTATTATGCCAAGCAAGAAGATAAAATGTTTCAGATAATTTGTATCTGGCTACTTTTGAAATAAACATCATAGGACAACTGTCAACTTTACCCTAAATGACTTTTTCTGTCTCAATTATTTAATATATGTCTGGGTTAACTACCAGTATTACCTTTACCTGTCAGCACCTGAATCGTCTATCACAGTCCCTCAGCAATGATAAATTGACCCAGAGGAGTACCAGGGAAGACATTTCTTAGGCTGACCTGAAAAGTCTCAGCGCGACCATGTTCACAGGTGACTGATGTCATCTTCTGTACTCTATCTTTTTTTCAGCAGATAGTATACAAAAATATCTGAGCCCTGGTTAAAAAATTAATACTAACGGAATTGCTAAAAAGTCAATAAATCTCTGGGTTTAGGCAGTGTTTTTCTTTCACGAAATTAATATTTGTAAACTGTTTTTGGCCAAACAAATACACAATTACATTGTAGCCATCGCCTTTGCTAACTTTAAGGTTAAGCTACATTCACCCCTTGTCAAATATCTGTGGGACCTGTCTACCCCTACAGTGTGACATTTTGACACAAAGAGGCCAGTATGATGAATGCCTTTCTAAGCATTAAGTAGACTTTTCCTAGGCATGGACCTGTTCTGAGTCCTTGGCAAAGACCTCTGCTGCTAAATCCTTCCTACCCTCCTTCTTCAGCTCCATGTTCCCAAGCCTCCCAGTGCCATACGAGAGGGACTCCTCAGTGCATCTGCATGAAATCACCCACTGCTCTCATCCTCTCTGTACTGGCAGGTCCTAGGGTCTCAGTTTGCATCTCCCTGGCTCTTAAATGCTTGGCAATACCATAATCATTCATAGAGACTTTCTTGATTCTTTCCTTCCTATGTTCTTCTTTCCCCTTTCCTGCACTAAACTGTTTAATCACCCATCTCCTAAAATCAGTTACTTTTTTAAAAAATTGAATTCTTTATTGATACAATTTATATGCATCTCACAATCACATATAACATTGGGGAATTTGTACCAGTATATGACACAAGTTAATTCTCATTTTTATCCATATCCCTACCCACCCACACCTCCCTACCCCCTTTATACATACTCTTTTATTTTCTTTCTGAATCATATTTATTCCTTCCCCTCATTACATTCCCACATGAAATTTTCTATGGAAATTTCCCACTCTATAAAAGCTGTCATACTTGCTAGAGCTCATTTGCATCTACAGGTGTTCATGTCAAAGAGAAGATCCGGAATTTGCCTATCTGTGATCTATTGATTTCACTCATTAGTATATCCTCCAGGTGTCTCCATTTGCACATAAATGAATGAATCTTGTCATTCTTTATGGAAGAGTAATACTCCATTTTATTAAAAAAACCCGCAACTTCTTTATCCAGTCTCCAGTTGATGAGCATTTGGGTTGTTTCCAAGACTGAGCTATCACGAACTGAGCTGCTATGAATAAGGGTGTACATCTATCTTTCCAATATGATTTTTTAAATTCTTTTGGGTATATTCCTAGCAGGGGGAATAGCAGGGTCAAATGGGACCCTTAGTCCTAGTTTTCTGAGAAATCTCCACAAGTCTGCAATCCCACCACCAACAGTGGAGAAGGGTTCCTTTCTCCCCACAGCCACACCAGCATTTATTATTGGTTGATTTTGTGATAGTGGCCATTCTTTGTGGAGTGAGATGAAATCTCCGTGTTGTTTTCATTTGCATCTCTCGAATGACCAGTGATGTTGAACATTTCTTCATATGCTTCTTGGCTGCTTTGACTTCTGCCTCTGAGAAGTGTCTGTTCATTTCAGAAGCCCATTTTTGAATTGGGTCTTTAAACTTGGGGAGGCTGATCTGTTAAATCAGAGTTACTTTTAAATAGTTCTTACCTCCTCCAAAAAAGAAAATGTCTATTCATACATTCATATTTTAAATACAGTGAAAGGAAGAAAATATGAAAAATATCAATAGTTAATAAATCTAGATGAAGGATTTCTGTAGATCTGAAGATTTTTCAAAGAGGAAGCTACAAAGAATGGCTTATCTTCATCACTGCCACTAGGAACAGTGTCATACCCACTGCTATGCTGCCTGCATATATAATCCGGGACCTGCCCTATAACATGTGTTGGTTAACTACCTAGTGAATCATTGAGTGAGAGAAATAACACATTAACATCTTGATACCTTTTGATGCAACGAACAAGAAATAGTTTATTTTTTACTCCACCAGTTAACTTTACCTTGTGGGAAAGAGGTAAAATCTAGCTGAGGCTGGAAGGTCAGATTTGGCCTTGTGGTGGAGTACAGAACAGACCAGGTTTATAAACTACAGAAATTCTATGTTACCAAAGAGTAGTAGGTGCTAGATTTGGGAATACAGTATCTGGGTGAACTGGCCCCCAGGCAAACATCAGGTACACAATATATTTCTGGTGTTGTCCCAATACTTCAAAAACTCTTTGTTGAAGGGCTAGGGATTTAGCTCAGTGGCACAGAATCTGACCGGCAAACTCAAAGTCCTGAGTTTGAATGCAACTACCAAATTTAAAATTCTTTGTTATTTCTTCTCTTTTTAAAAACAGGGGTAAGATGAGATTTTGAACATGCATAAGTATTGTCAGTCCTTTGGAATTTTCAATTTCTACCCAGCAGAAATAGTTATAATTATCCAACTTTCAATGTTAACCAGATATTTTCAACTTTTAAATAATTACTGTCAAAAGTACCTACTTTCTCACTTTGCATATGAAAGCTTTGCACAGTGGCAGTGTTGTAGCCAATGAGGTTTGTCCAATGCATGATTATTGCTAATTTATATCTAAATGAGTTGAAATTTATTAAAATAATTAAGTACATCAATAATTCTAGGTATTTCCTTTGGTAGTGACACTACCACAGAACCATACTTTCCCATTACAAATTAGAGGAAGCCTTAAAAACGAGCATCCTCTTCTTACCTGTTTTTGCTTGTAAATATGTGACAGAGGTGAGTGGTCACCTTGTCCTGTGTCACTCGGGAGATAACACAAAGATTTCCCTAACCCTTCCTGAGATCCTCATTCCCTTACCTGCTTTCCAGATCAATAAACCCTCATGTTCACTTTGGTGCCATCTTTACACTGAAGAGTGTGGCAGCTGGGTTATATGAAATGCAAAGAAAAATTAGACGTTGCCTGAGGTGCCAAAAAAACCTTCATTCTATTTTCAAAGTCTAAAGAAAAAGTCCATTTTTGTCCTAACAACAACAACAACAAAAAAAACCCTGACATATTCTTAGGTATGAGAAATCCATTCTCAGGTTGAAGAAGCCTTGGGGCAGTCACCAAATAAAACACTTAGATTAATTGACAACAGCAGTAGTAACATGGTTGTGCGTGCACGTGTGCATGCATGCGTGTATGTGTTTATGTTAGCTGTTTAACAGGAACAAATGCAATAACCAGTCCACAATGTAAGCAGACTTTGGGTTGGCAATGAGATATGGAGCTTTTAAGAGGAGCAGCCCTTGAAAAATGACTTGCCTCAGGACTCAGTCAAGGCCAGCTTCATTTAAGGTTTCCTCTCCCACTTGGTTAGTGATTAAACTTGGGAAAGTATTTTGGAACTGGATCTGAGAAAAAGACATTCTGGCCAACATTATAAAGCTGGCTATTTAAAGAGATGTTAAAGGAACTACTTTTCCTTGGGTTCCAAAAGGGTAGAAATCCAAAGCTGTTCTTTGATACTTGAAAAACGCACTCTGTCTTTTTAAGTGTGGCTTCAAAATTGCTGGATTTAAGTAGAGCATATTTTATGGTCATTGCTCCACCTCTGCCTCACAGAGCACAAAAGGATTATGGACTTTCTCTTCACTGGAGCATTAAATAGTCCCCTGAACAGCAATTTACTAAAAGAGCAAATATATGTGTTATATCCTGCATATGTTTTCCTGACAGTACAGTCTACCTGAAACATAAACAGGGAGCCTCTATTTGTAAAGATAACCTTAGTTGTTAGTCTTAAAACTGAAAGCAATGGCTTAGTACACCAAAAAGCAAGTAACAAAATATTAGAAAATTGTGAGAAGACCTCACGGTTAGGGTCAATTATTTTATTTCAGTCTCCTGCACAAAATATCAAGGATTTGTTTTAGCTTTTGTCTTTTTTTTTTAAACTGGGTTACTGCGTATCTTCATTGTTTCCCATGTGAAACCTGTTAGCCTTCAAGTGCCAACTCCAGTGCTGTTTCCTCCCTTCTCTTCACCCCAGCCCAAAGCAATTTTTCCTGCAGACCCCTTTGTCTCTTTACAACTTCCTCATCTGGATGCTGCATTGTTTGAATAGAACAACTGGGAGTAAATTTTGGTTTTGTCCATTATAAACTAGGTGAAAGCAAGGACTACCTTACTCATTTGTGTGTTTCCTCTACAACAAGACGCTATCTCAACTTTAAGATGAAGTTACTGGGAAAGGTACATAGCTAGAAATGAAAAGACATTTTAAAATTCATATTTTGAAGACAAGTGTGTCCCTTGATCTCATGCACTTGGCTAGATTCAGAGCCTGTGGGGGTAGGGTTGGCTCATGAGGATGCCATGCCAAGCGATGGGTTAATCCAGAGATATGAACAGACCAATACACTGTTAGGATGCAGAGCCCAGCCGGAAGTGGGTCGCCGGGCTGTGTCTTTGCAGTGCGCATTCACTCTCTCCCTGTATTTGTTTGCACCGCAAATTAAGCGTCTCTACTGCGATGCTCTTCCACCATGAAGCTGCCACTTGGGAACCAGCCCATCAAAGACTGAGCGTTCTGAAACTGTAGCCAGTTTAAGCCTCTCACCTTTGAAGCTGTGCATGTTGAGTAATCTGTTCCAGCAATGAGAAAGCTGATTAATACGTTAGGTCATTAATATTTCTTTGGATAATTCCTTAAAAACAACTTTTGAAAAAAACAAAAAATGTAAGTCTAGCTTCTATGCAGATATACATATGCAAAAATCATGCCTTTCTTCCGTGGCTTCCTACATTTACAAGTTCAGAACTAGTTTTGCTTTGTCAGTGTTAACCGTAATTTGATGATCCAAAAATATAGCTGTTTCTACCAAGCCAGTGTTACATCATAAGATGAAAGTCCTTTTTGATCCCAATATTGGATACACATCCAAATACTGTACTTAATATATGTCCCTAATATTTACATCATCTTGAAGAGCCTCCCTAAAAACTCCAGCACTCATAAAACATGTTCATGCTGTACACTAAGCTCCTTTGTATTTTAAAAAACACATGACTCCAGAATCTTTATTTCATATATGCAAAACATGAATGATGAAAAAGAAACATTCATTCTAAAGTTCTATCATCTCCAAACCCTCACTGATATACACTTATATTACTAAATACTGCACATGCTTTTCTTGTTCCATAACTCATTTAATACATAATATTTAAACATTTTTATACAGAAAAGCTTTTACAGTGTGCTAGTAAGCAGAATTACTTGAAATATATTTTTTCTTTCCTTTTTATCTTATTTACCTTGCTTAACATCAACAGCAAAATGATTATTCAACAGTAGGCTTTTTTTTTTTTAAACAGGGTCTTGCTTTGCAGTTCAGGCTGGCCCTGAGCTCACTTTGAGGCCCAGGCAAGCCTCAAATTTAGCAATCCTCCTGCCTCTGCCTCCCGAGTGCCGGGATTACAGGTGTGAGCCACTATGCCTGACATCAATATTAATTATTAAAACAGATTTTATTGGCAAAATGGAGAAAGATGGAAAGGTGCTTGGTCTGCTATTAATATTTGAATAAAGAACAATCTCTGCACAATTTGAAAGAATTATCCTCTGATTGTGGAATCAGTGCCAACAGAAACAACCTGGATAAGAAGGGCAGGGATAGGGTTGGGGGCCCCTCTAAGGGTCACCTCAGAATCATACCAGCAGTAGGTTCTGCCACTTACTGTAAGGTTACCCAACAACTGCCTCCAGGTTCCGCATCTGTGGAGCGGCCACGTAATGGGCCCGTCACTCTACTGCTAGGAGACAAAATGCGGGAAGTATGTAAGGTACGGGGCACAGAGGCTGGCCACAGTCCACTCTTCCATAAAAGGGTGTGACTATTAGCATCATCATCAGGAGCAGTAAGAAAAATGTCAGATAACGAGATAATACAGTAAGTACTTTGGAAGTGACACATCTCCCTTAGAGGCATTTGATGCACTTATTTTGTTCGCCATACAGGTTATACCTTTCCCTGGAAATCACACTCAGTTATTTTGAGTTTATTCATAGTGTATATAATTGTAGTGACTTTCTGATGAAATAGAAATAAACACACAGCCCCCTAATTTTGGCCATGAGACCCATTAGGGCACACGCCCATTTAGTGGGGCCAGTGCCTATTCTGTTCCTATGGGCTGCTCTAACCCAATCAGCCCTCAGTGGAAAGGACAGAACTAGGCTTTTCCTGTTGGCTTCTACTTGAGAATAAAAGCTCCAGGGAAAGGACTATGAAAAGCCTGAAGGTCAAGCCCTGAGTGGAAAGAGCTCTGAAATCTCTCATGTAACTGAAAATTCCTACGTCTTGCTTCAACTTTTAGGCTTCCTGGCTAAAACCAAGTTAGTAAAATAGCAAATGTTTCTATTGTCACTAGAAATTGTCAGTGACATCAGCACTAACAGAAACGGCACATTTTTAAGAATTAAAAAATTCTAACATTGTACTGAACTAGTCAATTTGAATCGAGAAAGAAATAGGGTCTTTTTGTTGTTGGTGGTGGTGATTTTTAAACTAGAACCCTTTAAAGGGTTATTTAAAAAATGCTTTCACAATTGAAGTCCCCAAACAACTTTTACATTTCATGGCTATAGTCTAGCCCCTTTATAATGAAATGTAAACAGAATCAGATATTTTCTTCTCAATTTACTGCAAAATTACTGTTATTCAAAAGTATTTTCTGTACAATAAAAGATGGTATTTTAAAACATTGTAAGTGCACTCCAAAACCTCTATATTACTTCTTGTAAATGCATTTTCTTAACATTTTTCTGCTTTGCATTTGCATATAAATGATTCTTCCATGTCCACTCTGTGAAATGAACTAAACAGTGTAAGTAGAAATGATCTACAGGTGTATGGTTGAGATTCTTCATGTTTTTTGTTGTGTAAGGGAGTTGTCTGTGTCCTTGGATTTGTTTAGATTTCACTACCTTTCCCTCAGAGCTCTATGCTCTTTTATGTGACTGAAAAAACAGAGTCCTGGAAGCTTATCAAGAATGTTATTGTGTATTTTACTGGGAGCTTGAACTCCACCATATTTGATAAAAAACAAAAACAACAACAAAGAATAACACATTCCTCAAGACGTGATGAAATCTAGAACATTAGGAAGTTTTTGTACCAAACAGAAGAGTAAATAAACACAAGTATTAAACAAACACCTATTCACAGGATGAAACCGAAGCAGAGCAGAGTGCCCCTCGGCCTTGCAGACTGAAGTTTTCCCTGCCAGAAACTTTTCTCTTTTGTACCACTTACTTCCACAAGCCTGTATTTCAAGGTTGACCTTAAATTCCACCTTCCCCATGAAACCATCCCAGCTAAATTAATTCTCTTTTCCCTCAAACTTGCTTATGGTACTTTCACTATCAGCATCTTTCATCTGGGGACTTAATTAATCATCTAGTGCCTTGATGTCATGATTTCACTATTATTTAATTGCTTCAGGGGTCTACCAGGGTCATTTTGTTCTCTACACGTTATACATTATAAACTTCTACAGGCCAAGAGTGTCTCTTACATTTCTTTCATGTCCCTCCCAGCACCAAGCACAGAGTGGGCAGACAGTGGACAGGGACTCCAGCCTCTACAACAGAGCCATCCTGCTGCTGGGGAGACCCGATTCTGCAAATCCCATGAGATCCGCATGAGGAACATTGATAAGAAAGTACTGTGGGGTCCTTTCCAGTGAGCTGAAAAGTGATGCACACTGTCCTATGCCTCCCCCACCCCCAGTGACTGGGACCTCGTAGCCCAGCTGATGAGCAAAATGAATGCAGGTACTGGCTGCAGGTCTGACACAAGGCCGCCTCCCTTGGCTGGAGTTGTCGGCTGAAGGAACTGTGCCAATGGGGCAAATAAGCCAACTAGTGCGTATGTTAGTTTCCTCATTTACAAAATGGAGATTAAAAATGCTAAGAGTGGGCTGGAGATTTAGCTCAGTGTTCCAGTACCTGCCTAGTAAGTGCAAGGTCCCCTGGTTTGATACCCGGTAACCACATACAACAATACTGGACGTGGTGACTCACACCCACTAGCCATCAATACCACATACCACAATGCCGGGTGTGGTGGCTCACGCCTGTAATCCCAGCACTCGGGAGGCAGAGGCAGGAGGATTGCTGAGTTCAAGGCTTGTCTGGGCTACATAGTGTGCTCAGGGCCAGCCTGAACTACAAAGTGAGACCCTGTCTCAAAAAAAAAAAAAAAAAAAAAAAAAAAAAAATATATATATATATATATATATATATATATATATATATATATATCTCCAGATAATAAGATAGGCATGGTGGTAGAGCATGTCAGTAATACTTGCACTCTAGGAAACCAAGGCAGGAAGATCACAAGTTTCAGCTCAGCTTGGGAAATGTGGTGACTTAGTGAGACCCAGTCTCAAGAATAATAAAAGCAAAGTAAAGGTCCCTGGATTCTACTTCCAGTACTGATGAAAAAGATTACCCAGATAATAACTTCATATGTGTGAACACAATCGCCATCCAGAGGAAAGCTCACAGTCTTCTGAGAGATATATACGTATGTAAAACAAGTCCACATAAGCAAACCTTTACTAAAACAGTTCTACACACCTGGAGGTGCCAAGTCTAAAGTGCCTCATCCTAGACTTTTGTGTGTGTGTGTTTTATGGTACCGGGGATCGAACTCTGGCCCTTGTGCATCCAAGGCTGGCATGGTACCACTTGAGCTGAATCCCCAGTTCCCTCTTCCGTATCTTGTAGGGATCCAGAGAGCACCGTTTTAGCAGGTACCTACAGTGATATGGATGTAAACACCACCCACACCGCATTTGAGCAAGTGCCAACTTCATGTGAGACTGTAAATAATGCAATTGGTTGGGGAGCCCAGGGACAGCTCTATGGAGGGAGATGGGCCTGGGCTGAGGCTGGAGCTCTGGGGGGGGCTTCACAGAGGAGGTTGACTTAGCATTCTGAAATGAGGATATCAATAATTTACTTGGAAATTCATCCTCAAGCTCAGTTAAGGATAACGACACAAACCAGAAAAACTAATAGTATTAATAATTTATCAGTCCCAGCATGTTCTCTTAGGAGCCCAAATGTTCTGTACATTAATAATTGAAGCTCCTTAAAACTCTTAGAACTGCTGTGTACAAGCACAGGTATGTGAACCCATTTAAATCACACTGTTGCTTTTCCTTATCTACATTCTTTTTTTTTTTTGCCTGTTTCTTTTGTTGCTATGCAGATTAACTGTTAGTTTTGTTACTGCACAGAAATTATATAATGAGTGCATGTTTTCATTCATTCATTAATTTCTTCATTCCATAAACACTTGTTGAACATATAATCCAAGCACAGGGATAAACCCTGGGGATAGAAATATGTTGACAGAATAATAAAGAAGATGGGCTGGGAGTTTAGCTCAAGTGGTACCATGCCTACCTGGGGAGCACATGGGTCAGGATTTCAATCCCCAGTTCCATAAAAAAGTTTAAAAAAATACATAAGGATAATAAAGAAGGCAAAATAAAGCATACTACAGGAGAAGGAAACTTATGAACAATGCTATTGTGTATTTATTGGGAAACTTGAATTCACTGATCTTCAGTGAAAAACAAAGTCAATAACCAAGAGAATGACACATTTCCAAAGATTTGATGGACATTAAAAATTAGTAAACTTTTATATGAAACAAAATATAACATAAATATGAACATTAGGCTAACATCTGTTCACAGGATAAAAAAAAACAGAAGGAAGAGGCATTTCTGCTTTGGAAAGTTAGCCAGCCTTACTCAAGTGACCAGATACTATAGCAGAGGGAGGTACAAACAATTTACAGTGGGGGTGGGGGTGGGGGTGAGCATGGTCAGTAACATAAGTGGGGAATATTCTAGAAAGGCTTCAAGATTAAACATTTTCATCGTCAAATCTAGTGGCTAATTCCTCAAACATGTTGCTATTTCTAATGTTATTACATACTTCTGTCCTAAAATTTCCCTTTCCCCAAACTTTTATGTTGTGTACAAGAGCAAAGTACGTGCATGCCATTTAAATCATGCTGTTGAATTTTCTTACCCACATTCCTTTTTCCTTCCCATTTCTTTTTTTCTTTTTTTTTTTTTTTTTCAGTACCGGGGATCAAACTCAGGTCCTTTTGCATCCAAGGTTGGCATGGGACCACTTGAGCTAAATCCTCGGCCCTGTCTTTCCATTTCTTTTATGAATATTTTCTCGCCAATTTTTAAAGTTTCATTTCCATTTCCATTGATGAATGGCCTGTGCGAGACATTTAATTTGGCTGTTTATAAAGGATGTTTCTTCTGGTTTGGTCCAAATCTTATTCCAGATTATACATCAAAATTACTGCAAAATATTTCTTAAAGACATATAGGTGTTACTGTTTTCCCTTGCCTCTTCATGTTTAAGACCTGAGTTGTTTTTTAAGATCATAGTGACACTGACACCCCTGAGGTTGAGAGCCACCTACTCAAGCCTCCGTTTCTCTAGCTGCTCTTTGTGGAGATGGTTCATTTTCCTCTCCTGTCTTCCCTTCACTGTTTCCTTTCCTTCCAAAGTTACAACTATATCTTCTGGAAATCTAGACCCCTGGTAAACTCTTCACTAACTCCCACTGCACCTCTTTGGTGAGGGCTGTATGTCTGTGACCTATCAGCTCTCCTCTCCCACAAAAACCTCTCCATCTGCATCACTCTCTTGCTCACTTCCGCTGCTCACAATTCTTCCCTTCAGAGTTATTCACTAGGCAGCTGTGCCTTGGTATCTAGCTCCAGAGCCTTCCTACAACTGCTCTAGAAAATGATGCCAGTGGCCTCCAATCTGTCAGATTTACAGGACATTCTGATTTAAAACGACACACTTTTGGCAATTATATGTTAATCATGATGGGATACCTTACTTTCTTACCGTATAGTCCTAAGGGTTGGTTGTCAGGAGCAACCCTGTTGCACAATCCTATGACTGGGCCAAGTTTTCCTCCCTGCAGACCAGCTAAACATATCAGAACCTGAGCATTTAACTCTTCACCTCAGCTAACAACAAAGACCCCAGGGGTCCCACACATTGTGATGCTCCAGGGCAGAACTGTGCCAGGATCTTCATCTATATTGCTGATACCTGCCCTGGCTTCCGAATCTTTGCTACTTGAGATATACATAATAAAAGATGTGGCAAGTTCAAGTCTTGCTGTCTTGGCCACCCAGAGGAGCATGGATCAGGTCCAAGCTCAGCTTCTTCTCTATGTCTCATTTCTGTCTACTTATTAATTAATTTGCCCTGCGCTGTCTAGCTCACAGGAGACTAGAACTTTAACTGCAGAAGTTCTGGCAACTTCCCTTCCCCTGTTCTCTACAGTTGGTATAATCTTTGACTAGTCCCTTTATTTTTAAGGAAAATAAATTGATTCTGAAATATTTTCTTTGTAACTCATTAATTCAGCAAAATATACTTCTGTCATAAGAACATACCTTGCGGGCTGGGGATTTAGCTCAAGTGGTACTGCGCCTACCTTGGAAACATAAGGACCCGAGTTTAATCCCCGGTACCCCAAAAATATAAAAATAAAAATAATTTAAAAAAAAAGAACATACCATGCTACTATAACAAATCCTTTTAAATTTGACTTTTTAACTTTCTCTTTCAGAACCCTAATATAAGTACCAAGGTCTACTAGTAGTCCAATATATATCTTTTAACTCCAGAAATTTCCCAGTTTCCCTACCAAGAGTTAAAATGTAACCTTCATGAAACTATTTTAGCAAATCTATCCCCTCCATTTAGAAACCAATGTTGGCCACAATTAAATCAAACTGTGTATCTGATGGGTACTGCATTTCAGCTTTTTCCTCCATAGTACTATAGCCTCATCTCTTAATTCTCCTGACACATCTCCTCCTGTGCCTATGTGCATCTGGTTCATATGTACCCCGACAGCTTTGCCAACTCTTTCTGGAATATCAATCTGACTTTGAATTCTTCCACAGCACTTCCTTTAAGATCCAAATAAATGCTCCCCTTTCTTGATCTGATGATTCTTTTATGAGCCAATTATCAACACTTAGGAAGTCTTCTAGATATTTTCTTGAAATACCTGTATTGTCAATGTTAATCACATTTCTTTAAATAAATTGCAGGGATAATAACACAGAGCGGCCATAGGTATTGCAAAACTCGGGCAGGAGTCACTTCTCAATCTGTTTAAGAATTTTTTCAGTGTAAAAACTGTCTATTTCAATTAGGGTTGGTTTGAGGTCTCAATACTGAATACATCTAGAGTGATGACTGGCACATAACAGATGATCAACAGAGAGGAGCCCTTCTGTCTCCGAAGCCTTGCAAGGGATAGGAACTTCATTGTGCCTTGTTTCATACCAAGACTCTTTGTGAACCAACTCTGAGCGATACCTGGAGCTAGATATGAGTTGATGAAAAATTCTAGCATTTGTGGCAAAATTCTATTTGCAAGTTTAGTTAAGTTCATTTGCTAGCTTTTGGCAGAAATGCAAACAGTAAATTAAAAGGAATTTCTTGTCATTGCTAACAAACAGGTCAAGTTGGGAATTCCAGAACTGGAAAATGTTGTTTGGTATCCCTGTATTTATTTACCATTTAACCATTTCAGGAAAGCTGGTTTTTTTTTTTTTTTTGGTTTTTACTGAGTGGTGGTGATGGTGGTGTAAGAGAAAGAAAATTCAGAATTTATAATTCTACATCTTCCTAATCTTATTAACCACTAAATACTTTCTCTAGATTAGTAGTAATTCTGGAAAGCAGTTTTACCACTATAATTTAACTCTTTACCCTATTTATATATGCAGTATCTAGACAACAACAAAACATTAAATGACAATAAAAACTGATGGAATGCTCAGAGACCATAATTTTTTCAGTAACATCTACATCTACCCTTTTACTATTCAGAACATCTACAACATAATTGAAAATTATTCATATATGAAATATTTATGTCAATTAAGCAATATAAAAACCACTCTTAAGTTTTCTAAATATGCTAACAGAAAGCATATCCTTACCTAGCAGTATTATATATTCATCGTGCAAGTAACAAAACCTACTATCTTTAATGATCTGTTAACCAACATTAAGCAAAATTAAACACAATCCTTATTATTAACAGAATCCTTTTAGCTATTTTTAGAGCCTGAATTTCATTTGGATTCTCATATTATTATTATAAGCAACTTAACTATATGAAATCCGCTAACTGCATTTTTTTTTTTTTTTGAGACAGGGTCTTACTTTGTAGTTCTGGCTGGCCCTGAGCTCACTATGTAGCCCAGGAAAGCCTTGAACTCAGCAATCCTCCAGCCTCTGCCTCCCAAGTACTGGGATTATAGGTATGAGCCACCCCACCTGGCATTGCGGTATGTGGTACTGATTGCTGGTGGGTATGAGTCAACACACATTATTGTATGTGGTTTACCAGGGATGGAACCAGGGACCTTGTGCTTGCCAGGCAGGTGCTGGAACCACTGAGCTAAATCCCCAGCCTGCATATAAAATTATTAATGAAATGTACAGTACGATTTCTAGAATTTTCGCCAATTTACCATTTAATTACTGTCACCCTTTTAAACTGGATTAATATAAAGTTTCATTTTCATCATTTCAAAATACTTTATAATTATGTTTTAAAGAAATTACTTTTTTAAGTAAAATACACTATAATCATTACCAAACCTTTGTGCAAATGCATTTACATGCATGCATATTTTTTTAAATATTACACCAGGAAAAAATTTTAACTTCTTTTATGATCATGAATAATAATAATGCTTTATTACTTGTTTTCAAAAACTTGCTACTGGAACTAATTTGATCTACTTCTCTTTAATTTCTTATCCCTGAAAGAAATATTATTTTGTAATCATCCTTGCTAGGTTTTGCATACATGGCCTATTTACAGACTTCTCCTGAGCAGGGTATATGTGTGTATTTGGTTCTCAGAAGATTTACTGTTCTTTACATCTTATCACATTGGATATAAGGTAGCCATTAGTCATATGAAATGCTGCTACTTCAAATCCTGATCTGCTATGGGTACTTAAGTAGTAGCACAAAAATTAAAACATCTTCTTAGTAAAGATTTCATGCTAAATAGTAATATTTCATGTATGTGGGGATAAATTAATTGTGTTACTTTTACTTGTTTCTTTTTACTTTTCTTTTTGAAGAGTTTTGATAATCTGCTTTTGAGTAAATTGGTTCATTTTATCCTAGTTGTTGAATTCATGGGTACAGCGCTGTCATGCTTTTTTTTTTGAACCAGGGATCAAACTCTGGCTCTTGTGCTTCCAAGTAGGTGCAGGACCACTTGAGCTAAATCCCTGGGCCTGTCATGCATTTTTATTGTACTTTCAGTTATTGTGGGGTTTATAGAACATTAATCTCTCATGTTTCATATTGGTAATTTTCATTGTCTTTCTCAGTCTGACTACAAGTTTATCAATATTATTGAACTTTTAAAAGAACCTTTTGTTTCTACTGATTTTTTCCCACTTTTTCTGTTCTCAATTTCACCGATCTATGCTCTCTATTGTTTCCTCCATTCTTCTTGCTTTGGTTTTAATTTGTTTCTATTTTTCTTGTCTCTTCAGCTTACCTCACCAAATTGAGACACTTAATTCTTTTCTAATATAAACATTTAATTCTTTATAGTTTTTATGTGGCTACAAAATATGTTAGTTCCAAATCTGGCTTGTACTTGTACTTCAGATGGTATATTTTTATTTATTGGTGCCCCAAGCAGTGTAACATACTAGCAAAGTGTTTTCTTTTCAGTGTATTAATAAAAATTGAATCGCCTATGGGACCAAGGAGCAAAGATTCTCAGGGGCTCAGAAAGCAGCTAGCAGTAGCCTTAGGTGGTTTGAGTTTCTCTAGTTCCAATTATGAAAACAATTAGCATGACTGTTAAAGTGAAAAATATGTCTTTCAAAACTGAGTTTGAGAGCTGTGGTTCTTCGGAGTTCCCTGTCCACTGGCAAAATAATTAGGTTTTCTTCTAAGAAAATCAGACAACATCCATAGAAGTTATGAAGCTGAAAGGCAAAGGCTACCCTCTCACCTGACTTGACTTGACTCAACACCTGAAATTTGTCCCAAGGAAGCTCCCTGTCTGCTTTGACATGAAAGAGGGATTTTCTGGAGCTTTTCCTGCCTGGGTCTCTCCAAACATGAAGGTGAGGGCTGAGATGCAGTTCAGTGCCACAGCACTTTTGCTGACTTAGTGGTATGTACAATGGTGATCTCTTGCCCTAATGTGCTCGCCGGTCTCCGTCATCAGCAACCCCGGCATACATGCACTACACCGCATGTTTATTTACACCAGCAGGAACTGTATGAGAGGCGTTCATTCCACTCGGCCTGAGACTGCAGCTGGTAAGTCAAAATATTTCATCTCACTCAAAGGCCTGCAGTTTAAGTACATAGTAGGAAGGAGATGGCAGATAAGGTAATTCAGAGAAGAGGGCCAGCCATGGATCTGAAGTTTGCCTTATTCTTCTGAAGACTAATAGCTACATTCATTTGTCAGGAGAATTATACAACCATCCAATTTGGAAATTCCTTCAGTTTTGCACATTTACACATGATTACAAATCTAAAGTCAAGTCTATAGTTTTAGAAAAGATGTATTTTGGCTAAAGTTGATCAGATAGGAGTCATAGTGGATTTAAACAAAACAAAGCAAGAGAAAATCACGTCATTCTTAGTAAAAGACAATGACAAGAGTATGTGTATGTTTTTCTGGAGTAGAGGAATCTGTCTCCCTCTCGACAATATTCAGGAGAAATGTTTTTATCCTCACATTATCTAGCTCAGCAGTATTCAAGGTCAGTAGTGAAGGTAGGGTCAAATCCTACTCCTTTATTCTGCAACTCTGTTTCCTCAACTGTCAGAGCTCTGGCCAGTCAGACAAATCTCAAACCAAAGGCCTTTTTTGACATGACAGTAAAGACTATGGATCCTACTTCTCAAAAAAAGTTTAGTTTTTAGTTTTGTTTGGTTTAATTTTCATTTGTTTTCTGAGATGAAGTCTCAGTATGTCATTCAGGCAAAGCTTGAGCTCCACATACAACCCAGGCTGGCCTTGAACTCACAGCAATCCTCCTCTCAGCCTTCTAAAAGCTGGGATTACAAGTCTGCACAAAACCATGACCAGCTTGTACATTCAATTTTAAAGGAGGATTATCATCTTTAAAAATATTTAATAACTTGAAGGCTTTAGGTCTATGATCTCAAAAAAGTAGTTTTTAATTCTAGCTTTGGATCTAGGTTTCAAATAATAATGTGCATGGTAGCAAATAACAAAGCCCAGGATTCTAGGATAAGCACTTAAGAATTTAACTAGGTCATAAATAAGAAGCCCGGGGCTTAGCATAATATTAGCAAAAGCCTGAAAGAAGCATAAGTGATCAATTCATAAATGTGTTCTCTATTATTGGAGTTGTTTTTTTCTACTTAGGTCATCCTATCAAGAACACATAAAGAGATAAACAGCATCACAGCAAAAGCATACATCACTGTATCTCCACCCTTAGTAATGCTTCCATTTCCGGGACTAATATTCTCATGACAGAGGCTGCTGGGTCTCAGGATGCAAGCATTTTATGTTTTAGTGCTCTCTGGTTTCCAAGTGGTGACATTGTTACAACGTCTCACTAATGCTATAGCAAAGCACCATTTTCCTACCACTCTTACCTTTATTGGATGTTACCAACATTTCCAATTTCCAACAGGGGATAAGCAAATAATGGTGTACCTTTTATTACTATTAAGAATCATTGCTTAGGCTACTATTCATGCTCAGCATCCTTTTACACACTCATTATTGATTTGCCTGCTTCTGTAATTTGAATTGTCTATTTTTAACTGATTTTTTTGGCTTAAAAGCTTTTTATCCATTTGAAGGAGTTTATCTTTTGATTCTCATGCAAATTGCAGTTGGGCCGGAGGGTTAGCTCAGTGGTTCCGGCGCCTGCCTCGCAAGCACAAGGTCCTGAGTTCGATCCCCGGTAACCACATATAATGCTGGGCATGGAGACTCACGCCCACCAACAATCAACACCGCATACTCAAAAAAAAAATTGCACTTATTTACCTCCCTGACCATTATTTGTCCTTAACACTCACTCATGTTCACTTTGTCAGGCTTTCCCTGATTTCTCTGGCAGAATCAGTTATTCTTTCTACAACAGACCCACAATATTCTATGCATATCCCTGCGCATAAAATTATAAAACAATGAACATTTTTCTCCTGGGAAAGAAACTATATCAGAATACATATAGTTCATTCTTCAAAAAGTAAATCATTTTTAAGTTTCAGAATTTTCATTTTCCTTGCCACTTGTATCATCATATAATCATTTTTTAATCGCTTCTCAGCCTTTTGGCTAAGATCAGGTGTCGTCGCATATAATCGGTTGCACTTCTCAACTGTCTCCCTATGGAAATTTGTCCGCCCATGCTTGTCAGTCATGAGTACTATACCTCCAGGAATGCATTCTAAGAGTGATGCATTCTAAGAGTGACTATTCCTTAGAGAATGACTCACTGCTATTGCTATCTGTTGCTGTATGATAAACCACCCCAGATTCTACTTGTGTAAAACAGCAGTTGTTTAATTTGCTCAGTGTGAGCAGGACTCAGTGGGGAAGGCTTGTCTGTACTCCACACAAGTAAGCTTAACCAACTTAGAGAATCTGTTTCTAAGGCGGCTCACTCACAAGGCTGGCAAGTTGGTTTGGTGTTAGCTGAGATTTCAGCCAGAACTGCCACTTCGGATCCTAACACCCTTCTACCTGGGACTATCAAAGTGCTTGGCTTCCTCGTAAGTTGGATGCATTCTAAGAGTGACTATTCCAAGTAATATGATACAAAAACAATCTGTCACAACAGACTAGGCTGGTTTGGATTCACAAATGGAAACAGCTTCCTTTGTACTGTATTCTGTTTGTCAAAGCAGGGAAAGGGCTCACCTAATTTTAAGGGAAGGAAAGTAGACCTCCATTCTCAAGGAAGAAGGGTCAAATAACTTAAAGCATTTTTAAAATCTACCATGTCCACTTCTGTACTGGGTCTTTCCAAAATTGTCTAAAGAGTTACCAGTATCTGTTAGACCCAGTCAAGCTTCAATCCTTCTAAAAATGTGGAAGAAGCCTATCTTGATGACTCTGTCCTATAGACACAAAGAAATTCAGTACATGTCTGATGTTCCCCATAGTCCTTTCAGCAGCCCAGTCTTGCCTCTTAAGCTGAGACAGGTTACTCTGGTCTCTGTGGGTACAAATGTTTCTCCTCCTAAATGGCCTATCCCTCTAAGAAATCAACTCACATCAACACTTCATTGTGTCATATTTTGAATTCCAGCTCAGCCTCAATTGATAAATTGTGGACTTTCTAGAATTCCTTAAACCAATACCTCTTCTACTGTCTGAGTCCACAAAATTCATAAATTAGGAACAATCCCTAACCCATCAGTATTGGAGGTGGAGCCTACTGGGAAATCAAGAGCTTTAAGAGGACGCCACACTCCTGAAGGGATTAGTGCCATTATAAGAGAGCTGGACCCAGTGAGCCTGGTCCTGTCTCTCACTTCTTTCATGTGGAGATATAGTGTTCTCTCTCTGAGTCATGAGCAAATTGGACGCCATTCTGGAAGGAGAGAGATCAGAATCTCACGGGCACTAGCACCTTAACCTTAGATTTTCCAGGCTCCAGAATTGTGAGAAATAAATTTCTGCTGTTTACAAAGTACCTCCTAAGTGACGTCTTGTTACAGAAGCATAACTGGGCTCATCAGTCCCTCACTACCACTTATAAAAAACAAGAAAGAAGTTAAAATGCCTACAAATTTCTGCTTCTCCAGGACTCCTCTGTTGTCCTCACTCCATTTCAGTGACTTTCTCCCAAAAGGTCAGTGGGAAATAATATCTGCTCTTATCACTGGTGAAGCTGGACTAGAAGATGCGGCTCATAAAACTTCTTACTTTTCCTCCCTAAGATCTGGATGTTGGGCCTGCCTATGGGGAGGCCTTGACCTGAGGCAAAGTTGTCCTGGGTGCGCCTGCGGCTGTCTGCTGGGCATGGGCACCCAGCCAGGTCAGCGGAAGCAGAGCTGAGAACGCTGGCCAGCCACTGCCAGGCCCAGGCCTCCACAGGAGCCCTGGAGAGTCTGCTTCTCCCAGGCTCACCAGCCCAGGACTCTTCCTCCGCACCTCTGCAGCCAAAGGAGAAACTGAAGAGAACAAATGGGTGGAAGCTTCACTAGCACTCCCGAAAGAGTGATGTTCCGGAACTTGCAGGTCTGGCAGAGGCCAGGGAAAGGTAAAAACTGGACCTCTAGTACGAGTGACAGGGTAAAACACTGCCGTGACACACATGTAAAACAAGTTAGTCCTCTTCCAATAGCAAAAGGTCCCACTCATAACACATTTACAAAAATTTTTGATATATAAATATGTGCAATAAAGTCACATAGCTTTAAAACACATTCTTGCCAGAAAATGGAAAGTAACCTACAAAATGGCAGGAATATTTACAGTGCACACATCTGATAAGCAATTAATATCTGAACTACTCCAACTCAACAATAAAACACCAAGAAACTTGCTTTAAAATGGGCAAAGGACTGGAACAATGATTTCAACAAAGTAGTTATACAATTGACCAATAAGCACATGAAAAATTGTTTGATGTCCTTCATTATTAGGGAAATACAAATCAAAATCCAATGAAACACAACTTTATACCTAGTAGGAGCACTATAACTTGAAAAAAATACAAAATAGCCAGTCATGGAGGCACATAACTATTATCCCAGTGTCTACAAGGCTGAGGTGGTATCACTGCTGTGAGTTTAAGGCCAGCCTGAGCTATTTAGCAAGACCCTGTCTCATAAAAACTAAAATAAAAGGTCTTGGTGGGATGTGGAAAATTGAAATGTTTGTATATTACTTGTGGACATGTACAACTATACATCTAGTTGGAGAACATTTTAGTGACTCTTTAAGAAAGTAATACCTACATGTATACCAAAAAGAACTAAAAACAGGTACTCAAATACTTGTATACCAATGTTCATTCCACAACATTACTCGCAAGGCCAAAAAGTAGAAGCAACTGTTTCCATGGACAGATAAATAGAAAAACAAATTTCAGTCAACCCAAAAATCCAAAATCAGAAATGTTCTAAAACCCAAAATTTTTTGAGTGCTGACATGTCCCAAGTGGGAAATTCTATCCCTGACCTCATGTGATAGTTCAGTCAAAATATTAGACATACTAAAAATAATGTCTGGAATTACCTTCAACTGTTTATAAAAGGTATATCTGAAATACACATGCATTTTGTATCTAGATTTAATTGGTTCTATGCCCAAGATATCTCCTGATGCATATACAAAGATTCTAATCTCCTAAGAAAAATTAATGCCAGAAACATTTCTGAGCCCAAGCCTATCAGTAAGGGATTATGATGGACTATCATTCACTATCCATTTATTCATTGTTGTTATTTATTATTCAAAGAGAATGAAGTTTTGAGACGTGCTACAGTGTGAGCAAATCTTTATATGCACTTTACGTGCACATCACTCAGCACTTTATATGCTGAATGAAATAATTTTGTCATACAACAAAATAATGTTGTATGACCCTATTTATATGAGGCCTCCAAAATAAACTCATACAAAGAGAAGACAGACTATAAATTCTATGTGGTAATAATTATAGCGGTTATGACTTAGTGGACACAGAGTTTATGTTTGGACTGGTGACAAGTTTTTGGAAACATGATGGTGAGGATTGCACAAATGATGAATGCAACTAATGCCATCGAATTGGACACGTACAAAGAGTTAAAATGGCAGTGACACAGGCCACACTATATACGCTTTAGGATAATAAAAATATTTTAAAATTCTGATATAAACTTAGCTTCATCATAGAAAACCTCCCTGAAGGCAAGTTTTAATGAGACTTTTAGCCTATCTGTTCTCATATTCTATTGAGAGTACTTTCACATCTAGCTCAGTAAACAGAAATAGGACAAAAGTAAGCATTCATTGGGTTAGTGCAAATGAGGAAGCCAGTACATTTATGGGAGTCAAATGAGAGGTGAAACCTTTTAGTGCGTTACATTCCGAAGGGCCATTCCTGAGAGCAAGCTAATGCCACATATCTACAAACACAGAGCCAGGCCCAGGAGGTCCTCTTGGCTCGCGCAGCCTTAAATCCTTTGAACACCAGCAGAGTGGCCGAAAGACTGACAACGAGAGGAAAAACACTCTCAGCCACATCCTTGCAGTACTTCCACCTCTTTTCTTCTTTACCCACTTTGTGCAGACATGATGTCGACAGTGGCCACAGGCAGATTTTTGTGAAAATCTTTCTCTTCTCTTTTCTAAAAACCTTCTTTCTCATTAGAAATAATTTGTGTGTGGTTTGGGAATCTTTTGGGGGGTTAAAGCTTTCTCTTCATGATTATGTTTTCACCACTGAAAATAGAGAAATTTTTCCCCCCTCTGGACACTCCACAGGGATTGTTAAATACATAGCCAAAGGCAAAATAAGATCTCTGGGGTACAGATGTTACCAAAGTAAGAAACTCTTAAAAATTCTGTTTTCTGCATTTTCCTCTTTAGGCTAAATGGTAGGGTTTGAGATAATTTTTAATGGAAGTTAGAAAATAGTTTTTCTGTGAACATGCAAATTACTCTGATACATTTATTATCATAATAATTACACCACTTTTCCTTTAAAAGCAGCATACACTTTCATACGGCACTTCATTTCTCTCCCAAAACTTCCGCTTAGATGTGTGAAGGTGATGAATCGTTCTGATTTTTCAGTACAGACCCGGAGAGGCCAAGTGCTGGGTCTGAGTCCGGGTGGACTCAGCATCCTTCCCACATCCTCCCGCTCCCCCTCCAGCGCCCTGTCTCCGTGTGATTAGAGCAAACTGCAAGGCCCTGTGCACAGGGAAAGGACTGGAATGTACATTAAATAGTAAATATTATTGGCTTCCACATCTACTAACATCCCTATCCTTTGGAAAGCTCATACTAAAGCTAGTTCCGATGCAACAGTTCTGTACTACAGGTTAAGGTTATATCTATCCTGACGGCATAATAAGTAATAAATTAGTTGAATCCCCATGAAAAACGGAATTAACATTTTTTTTTTTATTTCAGAAAGTTGGAAAATTTGAAACTGACTTCAGAGTATTTAATACTGTTTATTTTTATTTTACTTTTAAACATTTATCATTAATCTTGGAATCATCTCTGTTTGGAAGATGACTGATACTCTCAAGAATTATAGTTCCCAGATCCTATAGTTTAGTAAAATAAGCTCCACAATACATACAAAGCTTTGACCTGTTTTCATTTCATTCTGCAGATAAAAGCCTATAAATCTGGAGGACTTGTGTAGCTGGTCCATACCCTGAGACCAGAGTAAAAGGACAAAGATGTTTAGAAACTAGAACCACGAATACCATCTAAGGAGGATGGATCCTGTTCGTTGCAAAACTGGTTCTTACCTGAGTTCCTGGGTAGATTCAGATATCCAAATCTGAACACGTAAGGAGCGATCACAAAATACACTGACTGTTTAAATTTTTTTAATTTTATTAAAGTTAAAAGACACACTGACAACAATAGCGTGTTACGTGTGTTCAAAGTAAGGGGGGCAATATTGGAGGCGTTTTAAATGGATTAATGGCAATGTGTCTTTTACTGTAATGAATCTTTTAAACATTCCTTCTATTTTTGAACACTCATCATTGAGCTAACATTTACAGCGATTTCTGTCAATTAAAAATATCACTGTGTGTTCTCAACCCCCCTATTAAGTAGTCCTGGGCCTGTGATACTTCTGGTCTTCCCTAAAGTAAAACATGAGCCCAGATCAATGTTTTGAATCAGTTCGAGACACCAGGCAGTCACAGAAATGCAACTGCAGATGTGAAAGAGCACTTCCAGAGCTGCTCCAGACAGCAGCAAGAATGGTGGGGTCCGTGCGCTGAGAGCGCGGGGGTTATTAGGAGGGGATTAATGACCCTGCGGCCGTTACCGTGGGGAATTTTTAAATTAATCTCAAATTCATTCATTTCCACTCCGAAGAAAGTACTCCTCTTGGAGTTGCCTCACGGAGAGTAGAGACAGGGAGACGGCAGACGGCCTGAGAAGACCAAACACTGTCAGCCCCGTTGCCCGGAGTCCTGGGGGGCCCCAAAGTGCCGCCCTGCACAGATCGGTAGTGGGAACCGGGGAGGCGAGGTAGCTCCACATGGAGCTTCAGCAGCAGTCGGCAAGTTGCTCACAAAGGAGGGGAGGAAACCGGGATCACAAGAAAGCGAACCTCCAGGAGTGGGGAGGAGAAGGCAGGAAGCGCCGCGTCTCCACACTTCACAGAACTGGGGGTTCAAGACAACTTTCCTTTTACGCAGCATTCTGTGTAAAAGGGAAAGCGCCCATTATTGATCAAATGGCATTAGTTTGCAGCACAAGTAGAGCTAAACATAGGTCATTTGATTCCCGGTTCAATGCTCTTTACGCAGTCATGCTTTTTCAATACATAGTCTTGACAAGGACGAGCGATGGCTGCCGGCGAAGAGCTCCGAGCCCACACACCGCCGAAGGAGCTGTCGCGTGGGAAGGCGTTCCGGGTACTAATGGTCTCTTTCTTCAGCTCTAATCCTTCCTTCAACTTCTCAGTCTGATTCACCCATCACTTTTATCACTGTCCAATCAGAAAACTACCATCTATATATCAAATACATATTCAACCTGCCTCAGAAAACAAGTGTAAATGTCAGCCTGGATGTTCAAAGATGCCAGTGATAGACAGTTTTAAAAACTCAACAGCTCAATCATGGCAGAACTCTGAATCTTCATGGAACTTCTTTGATCCTAGTCAAGACATTCTTTTTCATATGAGGGTTATGACTTACAGGACTGGATCGGCTCACAGGACCCAGAGGAGTCATTACAGCCTTTCATGCTCTGTCCTGAAATGTTTTGTGATTTTTTTTCCTTAGAATTTGTGCTTTGTAAGTGAAGTCCCATAGGACAACAGAGGAGATGTTCAGCATCAGAGCCTCGGGGCACATGTGAGCCAACCCTGCTGGCCAGCCCACCCCCTCCCCTGCTCAGTGAGGTCACATCCACGGAGGGCGCACTGAGCGGCCTGCGTGTGAAGGCAGATTCCATGAGGAATCCCCTCACCTGCGTGTACCCTAGAACCTAAAGGGGCCAGAGATTAAGTACCACGTGAATACTATGACAAATCAAGAAAATCTTTTTGCTTTTGACCAAGGCTCCCACATTTTCATGTTGCACTAGACTGTACAAATTATGTTGCTGGTCTTAAACACACCTGACTTTTCTGGCAACCTCAGTTGGTACCTCAAATCTTTTTTTTTTTTTTTTTTTTTTTTGACACAGGGTCTTGCTTTGTAGTTCAGGCTGGCCCTGAGCTCACTATGTAGCCCAGGCAAGCCTCGAACTCAGCAATCCACCTGCCTCTGCCTCCCGAGTGCTGGGATGACAGGTGTGAGCCACCACACCTGGCGGTACCTCAAATCTTAACTGAATAATTACAACATACATGGAGTAAGTCTGATTTTATGAAAACATTATTTGGCTTAAAGAACTCCTGATACTAAGCACAAAACCAGGTATTTTCACAATGTGTTAGGGTTTAAATCTAAAACATCTCACAAAAGGCTCCTGTGAAGGCTCAGTCTAGGGTGCGTTAATGCTCAGATTAGACATGAGGGCTCTGGCCTCCTCCCCAGATTAATCCTTTGATGGGTTTGTGATCTGATCACATAGAGCGATGAAAACTTCAGGAGGTGAGCCCGGGGTGGGGGGCAGGTCACTGACAGCATGCGCTGGTGGGGGGCGTCCTGTCCCGCCCCTCCCCCACCCTGCTCCCAGCCACACGGAGGTGAGTAGTGCCCTCCAAGCTCTGGGACCATGACATTCCACGTCACCTCAGGCCATCCGCAGTGAGACCGCGGGCTGAACCTTCAGAAACTGAGCCAGGATGACCCTTTCGTCTTTTAAGTCAGTACCAGAAGATACTGTGTCACAACAGAAAGCTAACACATAGTGCAACGGGCCTTACAAAGAAAGCCTGGAAAGGATTCCTAGCAGAAAGTATCGGAAACAACAGAAGGTTGAGTTCTGCTGTGACATGACAGTGTCATGCACGGAATGGAAAGGCAGGGATTTTTGTTGTTGTTGTTGTTCACTGATGCAACCATGGAAAAAAATAATTATTTCTCCACATATCTCTCCAAACTTTCACATTAGAGAAAGTTTTTTTTTTTGTTTTGTTTCTTTTTTTTTTTTTTTTTAAATCTCATGACTTTTCTCCTATGCTGATGCTTGTCCATCAGGACAGCAGTGTCTGTCCTTCACCTGGCTACCATATTAAAATGACCAGAGCCAGGGACACCAGAGGGATCAAGAAGAAGTAGAAGAGTTTCTTCATTTCTCATTTGAATTTACTTAACTTACCTTGAGCTTGGCCAGAAGAAGTTCATGGTCATGAAGAAGTTTTTTGGTTTCATCCTGACTGCTCCCAATTTCTAGAAGATTAGGCTGTGATTCTGCTAGTTGGAATTGTACCCATTTGCCACACTAAAAATAAAAATGAAATAAAGTGCACTTTTAATTCCTATTGTTCCTTCTTCTTTACCCTTCTCCTTTTTATTTTTAAATTTCCAGTTATACAATGAGTATTTTTTCCTTCTACAGAGATGCACCTTACTTAAGAACATAACAGGTCCAGTATAAATCCTTGCCCTGTCTTGCTTTATTCTAATAATCAATTCTTCTCTCTGGCATATTGAATTTTAAAAATTCCTAAGTGAGGAACATGTACAATGCATTGTGTATTACTGAGTATTACAAAGTTAAGTAATAGCAACTGCAACTCCATAAAAAGTGAAATTCCATGTAGGCAAAGTAGTATGCAAAGTTGTTTATTCAGGGGACAGATCTCAATAGCACTAACAAGTTGGCCTCAACAGGAACATTTTTGCTTTCTGTGTTCTTGCCTTCACGGTGAATGGTTTCATTCAATGTCCAATTCTGTGTTGCTGTTAGGAGTTTTTACATTACCCTAAAATTTGCAGCAATCAAATTAAATAGGCCTTGTTGTTCTTGCTTTAATAAAAAGGCAGAAAAGCCATTCAATTAAGACTGCTGGGATCCTGTAAGTAACTGGCTGATGAACTGCAGTTTGTTTGCCAGGTTTCCTTTCATTAGACAATACATGCGGTCATGAATTGCATCAAACCCAAATAGAATGCTTGAGTGGTTTTCGTGAGGAATAAAAATCACGGATGTCTTCTTCAACCCAATGATGTGGGGCCATCTTTGCAAATGAGAAAACTGCTAGACATAAAACGTGTGTTTAAGCCCCAAGTGGCTTCAGCATTGTCTTGTTAAAAGCAAATTTGATACACACTGTTCACAACTTTTCATGGCACAGTCTTCATTCCCCAAGAACATGCCATGGATGTAGTAATGCCCTTACCATGGCCAAACCACGCTGCACGCGCACATGCCAGAGCCTCTCGCTAGGTGTTCCCTGTGCTCTTTCATGCTCAAAAGAGTACCAGCCTCTGGCCACCCTCAAAAATCACAAGTATTGCATAGCCCCCGACCCTCTTCAGCTTCAGATCTCACACACACCTGGCTTTTAAGGACCAAATGGAAAGTTTGCTATCAACCAGCTGTTGATGCTTCCTGACTAACCAGAAAGAGAAAACTCTAGGAACTGGCTAAAACCCAGGAGAAACCTCCCCTAGTTGCTGATTTAAGAAAGCTCTTAAGAAGGCCACTGTCCTCTTGTGAGTGCTAAGTCCTGCAGACTGAGCGCAGCTTTCCCTACAGTTACCAACACACCAAAAGCCACAGCAGAGAAAGCCAAGATGCCAGCTTACCTTGATGACAGCGATCACGATTTTGGAGTCTCCAGCCTGCACAGCTACTGAGCACACAGTTGTGGTGGAAAACTCTGCACCAGGACTTGGTTGGCAGCTCATGGTCCCCTAGAAGGAGCGTTTATACCTCGGGAGGCCTCTGCACAGAAGTGAGTCTGCTGGTCATTTCAGAAGACAGCCCACAGGTTACTGGGATTCATTCAGGGAAAGAGCTCTGCTCCCAGCACTGATTACTCCACCAAAAGGAAAGAACAGGAGGTTAAAAATAGACAACCTCATTGAGTTTATCAAGAGGGAGAGCGGGAGGGGGAGGGACAAAGAGCCACACCCCTAGTATGGTAATGCACAGAGCCTGTTATTTTTGCCATTATCTGAAACGAGAAGAACAACTTTGAGCTCTCTGCCTATCAGCTGATGTTTGATAGCAAATGGAAAAAGAAATTTTTTACATCCTGACAACCCAAATTAGTTTTGCCATTGAAACTAAACAGTTGTAACTATGGACTTGGAAACCAGAACGTCACTGACCCAAATATCAAACTTTTCAAGGTCTTTATTTTTTCTTTCTTTTAAGTCTCCCTTGTGCTAAGAAAATCACCAAAAATGCACTTTTTAAGAAGTTCTGTTTGTTTCTTGGTAAAGTCACAAAGTCACCTGAAAACATTTTTAGATTAACCTGCTTTTCAAAAACTTACTGTCCTTTGCCAGACCTCATTTATGTGGAATAGCCACATCTTTTCAAAGCCACAGATTTCTTAAGGACATTTTTAAAATATTTCAACCAGCACTTATCAGGAAAGATACCTATCACTTCAAGATTTCTTTGTGACTGTTATGCTACTTTAAATAGCTTTTTCGAATGAGTATTCACAATCAGTAGGAAGCAAAATATTTTTGCTATTTCTTTTTAATTGCAGCAAGAAATGTATTTCACTTGAAAAAGGTTAAAAACTGTATACATTTTGCAACCGTTTCTTAGAGGGTAGTACTGTACCTCAGGCTACTTCAGGCTTGGTTTTTATTTTCCACCTTCACTCCCTAAGCAAGGAAAGTTTAACTGGCTTCAGATCAGAGCCCGAGATCTGCAGATTAAGCCTATTGCTAGAAACTCCCATGTGTCACAAGTTGTCTGTGGTATTAAGCAGCAGCTGTTGGATTCCCTGTCAAAGAACAGCTGAAAATAACACTGAAGTTCAGGTCAGAGGTCAGATGCAAATACACCACAGGCATTACGTCCCTAGCTTCCAGGACCACTGGAAAACTCAGGGACAAAGCCAGAGTGCAGGAGGCAGCAATAAACAAAACTCAGTGAGTCCACTAATCTCTTACTTAGCTCAGTTTAAAACCATGTTCAAGTTCCGGTTCAGTGCTGATGCTCAGAAGTCTGAGTGGGCGCCATTACTTTATCTTGCTGAGGTTCATGATAACACTCTTGAGTTTACATATGTGTGTGTGTGGGTACACAGCTTGGGTGTTGAACAATTATGTTTATTTCCAAGTGCATGTCATGGACAGTTGGCAGTTGTGTACCCACAACCCTCTTCGCCCTCGGCTCGCAGCACCTGTCTGCTGCTCTGTTGAGGTGGAGACCACACCTGCAGTGCTTGTGCTGAATGAATTTCACCTGAAACCCAGAGGAGGGTGTTGGTGCCAGTTTAGAACAGCAGGTGCCAAGGCATTCTACAGCACAGAGGATACTAGAAATTGTTCCTTTCATGGCAGTGCAGAGAGCTTGTGGAGACACAGCCACCCTGGAACACTGAAGGCAGTTCTCACCACTGGAGCAAAGACGTGGTTGGTGTCAAAAGACAAACTATTGCACCTAGTTTTTAGCTAATTGATCTCAAGGAAAAAGAAAAATCAACACCTGTGTCACAGACTTGCCACACCCTAAACTAAAATGCCCAAAGAGTATTGCTCAACTCACTATGTACTTTGCCAACCAGGACAGCAAACAATAACCTGTACTTCCAATGCCCAGCGCACTTTCACCCCAAGTTAATCCTATTGCTTAGAAACTGGGGGATACACATTGCATAAAGGCCCTTGCGAGAGGGAGGGACATTTTGGCCCCAAGCTACAAAAACCACAAGCTAAGTAAAGAGTGGCTCTATCCACAAAACCCACTCAAGGAGGATTGTGTAAGGGCGGCGAAGAACAGCCAACTGTTGAAACTTCTGAACTCACAGGCCTTAATAGAAGGAAACAGAAGAGAAACAGAGGGGAGAGCTCAGGGCTGAAAGTCTGGTTAATTTCACGGTTTAAGTGCAAAGGGAACTGGAAATATATAAGACGTTGTTAAAAGATCAATCCAGCTGCCCAGCGCCGGAGGTAGTGCCCTTTGTGTGTGGGGATGACCTTTCTTTCTCCTACTCAGATGCAGCAGGTCCAGGACGTTGCATTAAAAAAATAACGTTTTCTTCTTTGGTGGACATGAACACTAAGACAAGTTGTGTGTATAAATTTAAGTGGTTTCTGACTGACGCTTTCTTTTAATTCAAATTCTTGGCTTTAAAACCCACAAGAGATTCGTATCCCTTTCCCTCCTCTTCCCTTGCTTTTTCCTCCCACTAGTTTCCCACTGCACTCTGTAGCCTTCCGTCCTGTGCAGAAATCATGCTGCTCAGGTCTCTCTAGCAACACCTCGTTTCTCTAGAAACTAGACATATTTTTCTCCATGTAGAATAATATTTAATGGCGAATTGAGTTACTAACTCCAGTGAACAATTTGGAAAAGAGCTAGAATCAAATATATTGTACTAAGGAAATTGGTACCTCATAGATGGAATTTTTAAATGTTAAAATAGTAGAGGCTTTTGAGTTACACTTTATTTCATCCTCTGGCTTCCATCATCACCACCACCCAGATACACACACACACACACACACACACACACACACACACACACACACACACACCAAAACAAAATGAAAGCTTGAGAGACTTTCTCATACCTCTGAAGTTTATGCAGGACATCACACAGGTTATTATGCCTTCTCTGTTTATCCCTCTGGGAAATGCTTGTTTTGAGACAGAGTGAATTTTGGTGAAATATCCTCCACAGGAAAATCCCAAAGCTATGACTAGGTTCTGTAGAGTTTTAAACAGCCCATTTCTTAATGAAATAGAGCCAGTGATTTGAAGTCTTTGCTTGTTATTTTCTTCCAGCTTTATCAAGTATGCCACTGAAATACGTCTTTGCTGGGGTAAATGTAAAATCTGCTCATGTTTTCACACAGGATCCCAGGTATTTATCTTAACTAATACTACTCTTGGTTAAGCTGTACTTCACTTTATAAAACACATTAGATGGTCCTCATATAAATAACTTAGCCTGAATTTATTCATCCATATTAAAAATTTAAGGCATTTGTGTGGCCAAATCTTTCTTGTCTCCAGGTGCTTCCCACTTCCCTCTCTCCTTCTCCCTCCCCCGCCCTCTCCTCCTCCTCTCTCCCTCTCTCTCCCCTGACGGACAAATGTATACAGTGGTTCTTTAAGAAACGACACCACCCCAGATGATGCAGACCAATCACATATCACCAAACATTATCCCCACCCTCGCTTCCAATCACATTCCCCCACGAGCACTATACCCGACTATGTGTCCAATCACATCCTGAGGCACCCTATAAAAATGCTTGTAACTTCCGCAATAAAGAAGGTTCTCAATTGACAGAATCTAGGAGTCATGCCTCCCCATCCCTGCTCATTCTCCTGAAGTCGCCTGACAACAGGGACGATACATTTGCACATAAATGAATGAAATTTATCATTCTTTATGGCACAGTAATACTCCATTTTAGAAAAAATCCACATCTTTTTTAGTCCCTAGTTGATGGGCATCTGGGTAGGGATATGGGTAAAAATGAGAATTAACTGTCATGTCATATACTGGTACAAATTCCCCAATGTTGAGTGTGATTGTGAGCTGTATATAAAATGTACCAAGAAAGAATTCAATTTTTAAAAAAATTAAGGCAAAACTTTCCCTACTGTCACCCCTCACAGTAGTAGGAATGACAGTCATTTAGTGACTGATGGTGACATGCAAGGATCCAGGATATGTGCTTTATTGTTCCATATAGTTCACATAATTGGGTCAGAGCATCTTATTTTCCTGATTTTATAGACGAGATGCACGCATGCACCCACACATTCACACACTGCCCACAACTGATTCCAGTCACCTCTGGTCCCACTTTACCTGTCTGGCTTCTCCCTATCTGACCAGTTATATACACCTTATTCCCACATGCCAAAGGTCTTCTTGTTTTGTATTTTAATTCAGGTATTCTGTTCAGGAATTTCATCCCTTACTTCCCTTCATCTATCCAAATTCTTCCCAACCCAAGGCCAAGTACTAACATTAGAGGCTGAAAGGTCATTCTATATTCCTTTTTCCTCAAAATCTAATTGAAACACAAAATTCAATAATTACATCCTGATGGTGAAAACTGGTATTGTCTTCTGATTATTTCACTTCCCTTCCTAATGTTTCTCGACTGTATTTGAAGCTCTTCATGGAGAAGAGCCAAGCACTAACACATAGATCTTTGCCCACCGCCTCAGAGGGTTGTTGTGGAGATCAGAAGTTGTTCCATGGAAAGTGCTTAGAAGAGGATGTGGTATCTACTAAATCCATGAACCTCAAGACTAGGAATGGAACTGGTGCTTATAAATATTGGATGGTAGATTGTTTTAATGCAATCATGCATTATTTATTCTGCATCCATAATCATTGAGCATTGTTACCAGCACTTAAGTATTAGGAACACAGCAGTGAGCAGAAAAAAGCCCTGCCCTCTAGATGCTGACTTTTCGGTAAGAAGAGACAGACCACAAACAAAGCAACAAAGAAAAGGGGTAATGACACCTTGCAATGAAAGTGGAGAGAAAAATAACCCTATCGGTTTAAGTACATTGAATCACAAATGTTACATTTAGAACTGGCCCAAGAAATCAGAGGGTGCTATCAGGGAGTTTCTGTTAGAAACAGAGATTAACAGAAATAATAAGCTGATAATGGCTACAACAAGGACAATAAAAACAAATTGAATAACAGGATATGACGGAGGCACTGGGTTAGGGGCATGGGCTCTGAAGCCAACATGCCTTATCTTTCCTGTGCCCTTCCATTCCCTGGAAACCAGGGTAGTAGGAATATTTATACCATAAAAGTTTGTCAGGAGGATTAAACAGTATTTGTAAAATACTTAATTACTAGTACATAGATGGTGTTCTGATAGTCATAAATTATTTCTAAGATGATAGTATCTACAAAGAGATTTTGTAAATCTACCATAAATTTTGAAATGAACTTTAAAGTTTAAAAATTGAGTTCAAACATATAGTAGACAATTCAGATGGATTACACATATCAGAAGGGCCAAATATGCATTAGCAGGAAGTACATTATTTTACTCCTAATCATATCTAAAAACATTTCAGTGAGTCACCATGTCTATCTAGAATGTCATCTCTGCTATTCACAGTGGCCAAAATTTCCCAACTCATTCTTCGTACCATGTAATACATCTCCTGGTACTTCTCAGTTATTTCATGATTATTAATATCTCACTTAATCACTATACACAAATAAATGGAATTTGCTCATTCCCCTTTAACCAGCCTCCAGTTCTCATCAGCAATTCAGTCTTCCATGCCTGTGGTTTATGTCCTTACTCACCATATAGGACTAAATACCTGCACAAGGTGAACCTGTCTTCTAAACATAGTCCCATAGCAATAAATAAGACAAAGTTCATCCACAGAGGGGTTTGCCTGCTGGTGGGGGAGACATTAGTTAGAAAATACACAGAAAGTGATATACTGTATGTGAGGATGTAATTTGTATTAAGAAGAAAATTCAGGCAGGGTAAGAAAAGATTGGATGGGGGATACTATTTTAGGAAGCCTCAGGAAAGGTCTAGTAGATGAGATTTGAGTAGAGACCTGGATCAAGTGAAAAGAGTGAGGCATGCAGCTATCTCCAGCAGAACACCCCAGGCATCAGGGACACACTGTTATACTGGAAGAGCGTCCATCAGTTCACTGTGGCTGGAGCTAAAGTGATGTCGGGGGGAGGATATAGAGACAGGATGTGGCTCATGAGAGTGTGGATACCCAGGTCCCCGGGGCCTGCAGGTGGGAGCCACTGAACCCAGGTTTGCTGGGACAATCCTGCTTTGCCCTTGGTTCCTGGGCATAATTACTCCGAAGCCTCCTGTCAGGATCAAAAGAGTCTATCTGGATGACAGATTAGGTGACAGACCTACTGTCAAACCAGTGTGAGAAGTCTGAATTCGTTCTGAGTGACATGGGAAATTATTTCAGGGTTTTCATCCAAAAATGGCATCATTTGACTTCACATTTGAAAAAAACAAAACAAAACCCTGTGGAAAAGTGATTTGTGGAGTCAGGAATAAAAAGAGGAAGGTGGAATGAATCCCATGTCACCCAGTACAAAAATGTCCTCATGAGGCTTTGAGACTGTTACGGGATGTTTCATTATGAACAGTTTAATTTTGCTTAAGAAGAATCACATGTTCAAGAGATCACCTGTATACAGCCCAGAAAGTTCAGTGCATTATGAACAAATTCATCATATACGACAATCTTTACATGTGGCCCTCAAACCAAGCCTGCACAACTTTGCAATTTAGACCCAGTCTCAAAATGAAAAATTTAAGTAGAAAATGAAAAATTAACAAGAGTAACTGGGGATCTAGCTCAGTGCAAAGGTCCTGGGTTTAACTGCAGTATGGATTAGGGTAGGAGGCAGATCTTGAAATGAAATTTGAGCAAATCCTAAAGCTGGTCAAAAGATCCAGAGTGACTGAACTTACTAGTTTTTTAAAATTTATTTTTATGATTACTTGTTTGTAGTACATAATTATTAAATTCACTGTGGAGAGTTGGTACATGAACATTACACAGCTTAATTCTTTTTATGTCCTCTTTCCTCTCCATCCTTCCCTGAACTTATTGTAAGTTATGGTTTTCCAAAATTAATGTACGAGATGCTATCAATACTTCTTCAAACATTACATACAACTTTTCTTGCAAAATCTCTAAATAAAGCAATATATAAGCTAGAAAAAGTTCAAAGATGTGTAGACTAAAGTTAAAATGAATAGTAAACATGAGGCTAGTATTGACTGGGGCAAATTCCTTTTTCAATAAGGAAAATGTATACAATACTTCGAGCCAGAAAACATTTTTTTTTATAAAACACTGAAAAGTTTCCATGCGCAAAATGTATCCTTAAAGTTTTAAGTCACAGCCTTCCTACCTGTATTGGGGGCATGCGTAACAGAGTCCTTCTTCTGATGCAGTTCCTCTTGATATAATGAAGCATCCTGAGAATTAAGCTCCAGAAGACTGGCAATGTTTATGAACAGAGGACTCTCAGTCCACTTGATTTTGGGAAACTGGATTTCTTTTGTTTTTCTTTTCTGTTGCTAAACTCTGTGGAGGCTGAGAATTTTCCATCTCGGAGTAATCCCAAGGGAGAACTCAAGAGCTGCGGTCTTTCCACTGCTTGGGAAGACAGCAGTGACACCATGGTGAGCTACCACTGCCCTCAGCTGCTGTGATTTTTCTCAAACAAAACAATGCTAATGTAGACCTGAAGCACATCGAAACCAGGTATCCCAAATGGCAAAGCTATTATCCAACATAGGCAGTATGCAAAGAGTTAAAAAGGGAAAGCCAGATACACCTGTCAAGCAGACAGAGCACACACCTGTAATCCCAGCTACTTGAGGTTGAGGCTGGAGGACCATAGGCTTGAGGCCACCCTGAGCAACTTCACAAGACCTTGTCTGAAAGTAAGAACAAAAGCGGGCCAGTAGAGCACTTGCCTAGTGAGTCTGAGATACTAGGTTCAATCCTCAGTACGTCAGAGAGAAGACACAAAACAAAACAAAAAACCCTTTAAAAAAGTTTTAAAATATGAGATTTCAAGAAATGGTCAAGAGATAAGCACATGTGTGTGCACACACATGAACACACATGTAAAGACTGTCATATATGATGAGCTTGTTCATAATGCACTGAACTTTCTGGGCTGTATACAGGTGATGTTTCTTGTTTTACTGACAGCTCACTGGCATCAATTTGATGAAAAAAGCAGCTTTTAACACATTCGCCTATAGTTTTAATTTAACTGAATTTTTTTTAAAAAAACAACTTTTTTCGAGATTCACATCCTCATTCCAAGTTATAATTCCTCATACCAGCGTTCTTGCCAAATTCTTTGCTGTGGGAATCTGTTTTTGAAAATATATCTCTCACCCAGGTCATAGAAGCCACATGAAAGGCAATGATTACTGAGACTTTCCGCAAGGATAAAGAAGTTACTAACACCTGCAGGAAAAAAGATATTCACATACACAGGCTTTTAAGCAAAACAGGAAACATGATGAGAGCAAGCCTCACAGAAACCTGGAAATCAAAACTGGAAACAAAAGTAGCAGGTCATCTGTATGCCACCCCAATTCCACCCTCAGAAAAGGACTTCAAAAGCCAAGTCCCTGGGTGTTACGGAGAATTTAGACTCTGCTTCTGGGCACAGTCCTGCACTGAGTTCCTGCTAACGAGGAGATCCAATAGTCCTGGCCTCTCTCTGCAAAAGGCGCTGGGCCCCTTTCTCAGCACCATGCTCCTCAAATTCCTTGAAAATGGCATAACAGGGGGTCTGTCTAGTTGGGCCTCTAAACAACTCTATACTCTAAGTTTATAATCTAGACCATCACCTCTGTCGTAGGAGTTGGAAAGCTGAAAGGAGAAAAAATTAAATTCGTGAAATTGTGAATTCAAGTTCATGAACAACATGAGACAAGAATCCAGCCACTTCGCTTTCTCCTCCAATCATACAGGGAGTAACTTCCACTCTTTTAATATTAGATCAAAAACTTGTACAGATGTACATAAGCCCTTCATTTAGCTAATCCACATAGTCCAACACTTCCACTTTCTGGGCAGAGCCCTCTGGGTCAGAAAATTACCACCTAGAATCCTTAAAAGAACCACAAAACTGTGTCTATTCTTAGTGTTACCACTGGAGAAAAAAAGGCATGCACATGAAGCACTTTGACGCTGTGGTACATCTAAGGCCGCATGCTGTTAGCTTTCCAACACTGTATACAATACTGTAACGTGACACAACACCTTTAATTTGACTCAGACTTTTAGGGGAATCAGTCCATGGTTGGCTGGTTCCAAGGCAGAAACATCACGTTGGAACAAAGACGATTAGTTTACGAAAGCCAGGAAGCAGAGCAGGACAATAGCATCAGAGAAGAATGGGTGAAGGAGCAGACACAGACTCTGAGGCCTTGTCTCCACAACCTACCACACACACCCAAAATTGAGGTGTACACGTATGCTAGAGGATTCCCAGCCAGTCTGACCTACCAGTCAGCAATCTAGTAGGCCAAGTGAGAACTCCCTGAACAGATTTTTCCAAATGTGAGAAATCATAATAAAAGAACACTTCCTAGTTTTTGCTATCTGGAGTATCATGGCAAATTTTTAGAAAAGGTGCATTTTAGGGGTGTATAATACCCACATTTTTTAAAGGAATATTTCTAATTTTAACTTTATGAGTTTTATTAAACTGATAGAAAATTAAACAAGGCTGCAGAGGCCTAGGTGTCTATAGCAGGTTTTATTAGATGAAAGTAACCAGCCAGAGCTGCTCTAGCAACGGTGAGCAGTGTGGTTGAGGTGTGGCAACAATTCTGGCATAGTATATAACCTAGGGGGTGAGAATAGGGTGATAGAAAGCAAAAATGCACTATAGAGCTCCCTAATTGTTGGGTCTCTACATGACAGCATGGCCACATCAGGGGTTAAAGAGGAGGAGCAGTGTTTCTGGCTGGAGCGGCCATTTTGATTTTGTTTACGGGGAGCGCAAGGGGTTGTGGGAAGAAATGTGACATCTCAACACAAAGTGCCATGAGTGTGGCATTTTGACAGAAATGCTACACTGGCTTGGTTCTGAACCAGCAAACCTATCATAAATAATGTGTACTTAACAGAAAAATCAAATATCAATAAAATAAAATGTTTTAAAGTTTTTTTTGCTGCAACCAGAGATCCAACTCAAGACCTTGCACTTGCTAGGCAGGTGTGGCACCACTGAACTAAATCCCTGACCAAATATTAAATTTAATATGTAATGAATACATAGAATAAATAACATTTTCAACATCAACTGTTTATGTTCTTAAAAATATAAAGATCTAAAACATAACAGCAGCAATAAATTCCTATGTGAACTAAATGAAAACTGAACCAAAATTCCACCACAGAAATAATCTTTCCTTCAATAATCATACCTAAAGCAATCTTCGGGACAACAGTATTTTCCATACACAATATTGCTTACACTGATAGCACATGTGCTTTGTTTCCCTGTCTTCTTTCATAGGACATACCTGGTATCTTACTGGTCTTCCTGCTTTCTTAGGAGGCTCTCGTGACACCGGCCTGCTCCAGAATCCTCTTGTAGGGTTCTTTGGGCAAATACATACTGTTCTTCCTCTATTGTTAGTGATTAATTCGCAGGATCCTCCATTACAGCCATGTTCTACCCTGCCAGGCCTTGCTGTCTTCTCATGGTATAAGGGTGATAGTACCAACTACTTTATTTTTCTTCACCATATATGAGGTCACTGTTATGTCCTTCCAAAATCCAAAGATTGTACTATGCATCCATCATGAACTTGCAGCAGTTTTTCAGGAATTTCACTTTGTTTTTACAAATAGTTCCTATGCTGGTTGAATGGGTATTCTTTTAGCAAATGTGACATCAATCTGTAATTAGTAAACTAACAGTCAGATGTAAGATCTTGGTTACAAGTCTGTTTCCTGAGTCATTTATTACTGGGTGAAGAAACACCTGGTAGTTGAACTCCAGGATAAATTTCTAAATTCAGAGTGTAAAATGTCTTCCCATCTAGGAGGGCATATATTTTTATACTATATTTGGAAGGTTTAGGTGGCATATACTGCCTAAAGCGTGAACAATCATAAAGTAATGCAGGTTCTTCATCAATCGTCAGGTACAGAAGAGGTATACAGTTCAAAACAAAGCTTTCAACAAATGAGCAAATAGCAGCTCAGATTTTTTTCTTTCATAATGAGTCCTTTTGTTATCAAAATGTAGGCAATTTTAGGGCCAGAGATTTAGGTCAGTGGTTCCAGTGCCAGCCTAGCAAGCACAAGGTCCTGAATTTGATCCCTGGTAACCACATACAACAATACCGGGCTTGGTGACTCAGGCCCACCGTAATCAGTACCACAAACCACAGGTAGGTATGGTGGCTCACACCTGTAATCCCAGTATTTGTGAAGCACAGGCAGGATTGCTGAGTTAAAGGCTTGCCTGGGCCACACAGTGAGCTAAGGGCCAGCCTGAACCACAAAGCAAGACCCTGTCTTAAAAAAAAAAAAAAAGAAAGAAAGAAAGAAAAAGACCCTCAACTCCTACTTCTTAGACTTACTGAATCAAAATCTGTATTTTAGCAAGATCCCCAGTTGATTCACAGGTACACTGAGGTCTGAAAATCACTGATCCAAAATATAAGTTCTAGCTTTGTCTACAATGTACAGTTGCTGTACTTTCTTTGAAACTTAATCTGTCCTACATACAAAGAGAACCGTAAGCTATGAGCTCTAAACATTTTCTTAGAACAAAGCAATGGAATAGATTCTAAAACTCCCCAGGGAGATCTGTTGCTCATTATTTGCAACAAATAGTATCATTATTATAATACCATTAATGGTATATCTGACAAAAATATTTTAATAACTTTTTGGTAGGATAGTGTATCCCCCTTCCAACAGATTCTAGGAATCTAGGCATCTTCCTAGAATCTAATAGGTTCTAGGAAGGCTTGCCTCTATTATGAGTGCAGGACTTCCCCATAAACAACAGTTCTATGCATTAGTCTACAGTCTTAATCTCAGAACATTCTGGTTTGGGTTTTTTGAGACAGGGTCTCCTTATGTAGTCTAGGATGGCCTTGAACTCAGCAATCCTCCTGCCTGAGCCTCCCAAGTGCTGGGATTACAGGTGTGAGCCACCATGCTTGTTTATAAGATTACAACACATTAGAAAGATGCGAGTGTTAAGGGGTACTATTCATTCACATTTTCTCTCAATCTTTTTTTGTTTAACCGTAAGTCCACTGGCAAGATTATTTATCTTCAGTATGACAGGTAACGTGAAAAAGGGAGAAAACATGCAAAAGGAAAAGGGAAATGGAAGGTAAGGTAAAGTAAAAAAGGGAAAGAAAAAAATTTGATAGTTAAAAAAAAGAAACAGTTTGCATATAAGGGGTAAGAGTTGTGGGGGGGGGGGAAGGGAAAAGGAAAAAAATGAGAATCAAGATGTGTCATGTACAGCTACAAATTCTCAGTGTTGAATGTAATCCTAATGTATAAAATATACCAATAAAGCCAATTAAAAATAAGATTACTTATCTTCAGAGGTTGGAAAAAGATTGCAATACAAGGAATGATTTTAAAAAGATGGTATGTATTTGACTTGCCAAGTGTTTTGTTTTTTTACAGTGAAAGACATATTACTGTTTAACCCTATCAATATAGTTATCACTTTTTGAAGTTCTGAAGTCCTCTTTCATCCCTTTGCAATGTGATAAAAAAAATATATGCTGCTGCCAAGTGCCAGTTAATAGAAACATAAGACTATAAAAAACATTACAGTGTTGCCTCATCCAATTTATCAGATCTGGCAAAATGAGATTTCTGGCTCTTCTATGAAGTAAAAATGACTGTGAACAGTAAAGGTTTTGAATTGACTTGGGGCACTGAGTTACTTACGAGAATCCAACAACAGATACATTCTTAAGAGATTTCCAGAACTGCTTTGCAAACTGGCAAGAATGGTGGAACGTGTGTTGGAAGCTTAGAGATAGTGCTTTGGATTAGTGGGAATGTGTATTTCACTATAATATTATTGAATTTAAATTGCCACATATTTTTAATCATACTTCCTTATAGCAAGTGCCTAATGGGAAATTTAGGTGTGGTGGATACAACTAACCTATTAAAGAATGTTAATATGAATGTATTCTCTAGCTTGCTTATATGTTGAATTATTACTCAAATGTAGTTAACTTCATTTGCCAGTTCCCAAACTCCAGCAATAAAACTCCTGATCTCTATTCTGGAGATCCTGTTATTTAAGAAAATGATGATTCTGTTATTTTCATATAGCTAGCTCTGTTATATATGGCTACCATGCTTTCTATGTGAGCTTAAAACACACTTTTTGTCTTAAAATGACTTCCTGCCGTGGAGATACAGCTCAGTGCTACAGTGCCTACCTGGTATGCCTGAGGCTCTGGGTTTGATCCCCAACACTGAAAAAATAACTTCTGAGCTGTATGTGTACCTTAGGGATAGATCTCTTGCATGACATGTGGGAGACTCTGGACAACCCCTGTATCAGGAAACAAAAATGAAAAGCAACTGATTCCTTGGTAGGGACCAACAGAGGGAATTTAAACATTACTGTCTATGAACATAAACTATTTCTGACAATGCAAAATCTATATAAAATACTGAATTTCTGTGTCGAGACTGAAGAAAGATGGGTTTCGATATGCTAGAGATAGAAGGAAGCCTCTATTTTCTAAGATTACAAATTATTTCAAAGTAATTAATTTTTTGTCAGATTTGTTCAAAAGATATATCGAAGGAATTAATTTTACAAAAATAATTTAAAGATGCAGAATGTCAGATTGTTACAGAGCAAATATAACTTAATTCTCCCCGGATTTTACGAAGTTTTTATTAACAGAAATTAAAATTATTATCCAAGTGACAACATAGCAAAGAAATACAGATCAAAAATGGCATTACAGTTTTAAACATTTTTTATTGCATATTTACAATGTATGGAGCATTATAAGGATTTACAGTAGAAGCCAAATTTACCAGCCCTTAAAAATCTAATAGGAAAGACTGGATAAATCATACACAAATATCTCTAAATATGGGCATTGGAAACATACATATGATTATAATCTTACAGGCTAATATAGGTGAATGCTTTGTGTAATAGAACCAGTAGAAAGGATAAAACACAGTGAAGAAGAAAGTCATCAGAGTATAGTGACTGTACTGCATAAAAGAACAACATTGAAAATATTATTTTTAAAGGCTAAAATGTCCTGCAAAAGCATAGCTATCCCCTATGCGAAACTGTGAGGTAGAATTCTTCCCACCCTGTTTTCTGGCAGCCATCTTGGGGACGTACCTGTCCAGATGGCTCTCTCACACCACTCTGTACCTGGGAGGGACTAGTGGTATATGTTTTTAAACTACCCCCTCCAATGCCATCAACAAAGATAATTTTTTACTCAAGGATGACAGTCTTATTTTAGTTACTGAAAACGGGTGGCGAAAGTTAGTAATATGAACAAACCAGTGCCATTTCTTCTAGTTAATATATTACCATCCTCGGGCTTAACCTTTCAAGGAGAAAAACTACAGCTAAAATTTCAAGCATAGGAACCTTTTGAGGAGCTATTTCAGGCAGACAAGTCTTTGCTTCCCTCAAATAATACCTACTGTTAACCACTAGTGATGTCCTTTCTACCCCAAACCTACTTCTCCTAATATTTCAGTATGGATCATAAAAATAGTTTACACCTTTCTAACACACCCAAAATATAAAATTCGGAGCACAGTACAACTGCATTGAAAAAAGAAACATTTTTTTTTAAAACTACCTAGAATCAATCCAGCAATTCTAATCCTATTTACCCAAGAGAAAATAAACAACTATGTTCACACTGATCTATGTAAGAATGACCACAGCAGCTTTATTTATAATTGCCAATCCTGGACACATTCCAGGTAGGCAATAAGAAACAGTAAACAAACTACAACATACAATGAACAGAACACTACTTAGTCCTAAGTAGGAATGAACTGATAATATACATCCAGCCCTGTGGCTAAATCTGCCAATCATGATGGTGAAGAAGCCTCGCAGAGGAGTATGTGATTGTATTTACAGTAAGTTAAAGAACAGAAACTCCAGTTGTGGTTACTTTTGGAGGTTAAGCAGGTCCGATACGGCCTGACTGGCCACATGGAACTCTCTAGGGTGCCATTCTATCCTGACAGCACTGTATGCAGCTGCCAAAACAGTCATTGCAATATTAGGTTTTCTTTATTTCACTGTACGCTAACTTGACATCAAAACAAAAATGGAAGCAAATATTAAACTCTAGTTAATGACACATATGTAGAAGTATTTAGTAAAAAGTACAGGCGTCTGCAATTTAAGTGCATTTAAAAATCTAGCTTGACAGACATGTAATAAAGCAGGGATAGTTAATGATAACTAGCATCTAGGTAGTATATTATAAAATTATTTTTTTATATGTTTGAAATAATACAATATCAGGAAACAAACTTTCCGAATTCCCATAATAAAAGGTCACAAAAAATGCTAAGAACTTCATTCTTGGTCTCATGCTAGTATAATCATCAGATTCTTCCAAGGGTCAACTTAAAAGCTTAGGCTCCTCTAAAAGTTGTGAAAGGATAGTCTAAAGCAGTAATGGCGAACCTTTTAGAGCTTTCAAGGATACCAACATCCTGCTTTGGCACATATGCCATAAGTTCATCACCACCGGTCTAAACTATATAAGGTAAGCAATCTGTTCTCAAATCTACCCTGGTTCAAAACTGCCAAAGTGCTATTTTGCTCCTCTCACATGTGTGAAAAAAATTCAACCTATTTTAATAGCATGATCTGAACAAATCTGTTGGTCATGTGGGACTAACACCAGATTTAAGACAAAGACACATGAAAGAAAAACTTAGGTACAGGAAGTGACCTCACCCTAACTTTGAGACTAAAAAAGAACAGTAATGAGCAAAGATAGGCTTGATCACATATGGTGAAGGGGCCACTGTGTTCTCAGCAGGGAGGAATCTCAGTCATGCTATCTCTAAGGAGAGCTGAATTCGGACACCCTCCCCATGTGCCTTGTGACTTGTGAATACCTCTGAGGCGCCCCCCTGAGGTTTACTAGGAACCCACTTCAAAGTTCAGAAGCCCCTATCAGAAATAGTTTTCCACATGCCTGACTTTAAAACCTCTCACACTACCACTCAATCACTGGCAGTGAGTGGTTATTTTTAGCTGTATGCTAAAAATGCCTGTACCATGATATATAGGAATTATATGCTGCATATTGCCTCACAAAGAGTTCTCAAAAAATAATCTTGATTCTTGAAAAACTTTTATTCATTAGCTTTCAATATATTTAGCTACAGGCCTGGCTTCCTTCTCATCTCATAGTGCTTTATGTCCTCACACAGGTTGTGTTTTTTCTTGAAGTACAAATTTTTATTCTTAAGCTTTCAAGTTGCTCTGCTGCTGTCTTGTTGACTCACATTAAGTATTTTATCCACAAACACTTTCGGCCACAAGGCCTCCGCTGTATTGAGGCTGACCTGTAGGATATCCTCAGCTCTGAGGCTATCACAGGACTAGGTTTTTCTGTTTATCTTCCCTGCCCGAGTTTGTCAAGAGAGTTCTTTTCTAACCATAACCAGCAAAAATGGTAGCCTTAATGCGTTTTCTTACCTCATTACTGGACTAGTTCCTAAATATCCTAACAGGCTTATACTTTTATTGTTTCCGCATGACAGTGGTGACTCATTCACACTGCAGCTATGATCTTTTACTTGTGTTTTACATTGATAGAGTTGGCTCACACCCTATCATTCTCAAAGCAGAAAATATTCACCATCTTCTGTATTACTGTTCTATCATCTTCTAATGAAACAGCAACTCTGTCATTTTCAAAGCTTTTTAATGTACTGATAAATTCACCAGCTCCACAGTATTTCAGATAGGTAATCTGAGGACGAGTGAAGGGTAGGTCAAGCTAAAAGGGTGGTCAACATAAACAATTGGCCCCTTTCCCCACCATCCAATGCTTGTCTTCTGAGGCACAGCAAGATTAAAGAAGGCTGGATTTTTTTTTACTTTGAAAAGACAGTTATAACAAATGATACCTTCCATTTTGTATAGCTTTTTGATTTCTAATACTTTTTACATGACTTAATTACTTGATGAATTCCCTATTTTACATCTCAGAGGAATTCACTGATCGTTTTTGGATAATGCAGCCTTAGTAACTGGCAAAGGCAGATGTTGAAGTCAAGTACTGTATTCAAATGCCAAACTTTACTATGTTCACTACAGTTCTTATTTTAGTTTTTATGACCATTCCTCTATAATTCTTGACACTTGTTATGAGACTTAGAAAAACCTAGACTTTTTTGAAGCATATAATGAAACCAAATGTTAAATCTGCACTTCATTTTGTCTTGCTAAGAGACTGTTGGCCTGCATACCAGCAGAGATTTCTATTCCCAAATAAAACTTGTTATTTCTAGGGCTGAAAGTTAACAGTGTAACGTTAAGTTTACTCATTAGGTTAGTGGCTCAGCTGTGTTTAGTAAATCTTTTTCCTAAAGAACTTTTCTTTAGGGGCTTAAATAAAGATACTGTAATTATACATTTCATCACTGGTGATGAAATATGTAGTATTATTTATTTCTGCCTGGATCATCTCTATGGGTTCAAGATGCAGGGGACTTTAGCAGTCATGGTATATTTAGTTTCTAGTAGCCATGGCATTTTACTATGGCCCTGTATACTTTAGGTAGGATGTGAAGATAGGAGAAGTACACAAGGTACCATACAGTCAAGGAGATCTCAGAATCACAAGGTACAGTATAGTCAGGGAGAGTTCAGAATCACTTGTTCAGATGTACACTTCACCTTTTCACCTAACCTCACAATTATGCCATTAGTTATCATGGGTTTGCATCAGAGAACATGGTTGCTTAGCACTATCAGCAAAGTAACTTGTTGTGTTCATATTAGGAAGTATGACACTAGTAATAATAGTAAACTAAATAGCACACTTCAGCTGACAAGGCAACGAAGCAACAAAAACATTAAGACTATGTAACATTTGGAAGCTCAATAGCCAATTTAACTCCCTGTAAAGTGAAAGAAGCATCCAATCTTCTATCTAGCAATGAAACCCACACCTACCATCAGCTGGCAGGCCGAGCAGCTTCATCAGTATTCCCAGTGACTCACCCTAGCAGAATAAGGTCACAACCATGAGGATGGGAAACCAAGTTACCATTGGTACATAACTCCACTGAGTTAGACATATATGGAGAACAGATGTGAAACTGCCACAATATGCTCAGTTTACATAAGAGGAAATATGTGGTAAGAAGGCAAAAAAAAAAATCCTCCCTCACAACAAAAACAAAAATTAATCTAACCATAGGGCACTGCTGGAATTTCATTCACAACTCTACTTGTATATACAGATACCAGCCACACTTACAGGAAGTTGCAGCAAAATTACAAATGAAAAACAGTATGTATCTTCGAAAAGTATATTTAGTTTATGTAAAATACTGAAATTACAATAACACTTCCAGATTTTGCCTTATACTACTCTTTTTTTGTGGGCAGGAACACTTAAGATTTATTAAAAAATAATTCATTTAGCAATTACAAGTCCATGAGTTGATGATAAAAACAAATCAGTTCCTCTTTTAGCAAAGTCATAATAGAAATATTATAATGACTCTGATGTTGAGAGGACATAGTGAATATAACTAAATATCTAAAGTAGACACCTATGTAATAAAATACCAAATGACTTTCTTACATGGAGACTCATTCTTGAGTCAGTCCTAATTTTAGGCAATAAATATGTTTAAGGTACAGTTCAGACTGCAATAGAAGAGGGGTCATTCCGAATACTTATAATAGAGTCCAGGTTAGGAAAACTAAGTGTCTATTAGACATGAGCAGAAGCCTAAAACTCAAATAAGTAGGACAGTATCATTCCCTCAAAAGAACTTGTAGTATCGCAGGAGATATAGACACTGTAGGACATGGTTAGCACCATCATAAAGATTGAAAAGAAGAAGCACAGCAATTCCTACTCACAGAAATAAAGCCCTAAGAGGTCGAGAGGACTATCAAGTATACAAAGAGCTTCCTGGGTGCTCTGGGAAGCAGTGGCAGCATAAGAAAGAACAGCTGAATTTGCCCCACATCCTGGCATGTTTGACTAGGAAAAAAAGGCTGCACCATTAACCAAAATTAGTCCAAGAGAAGAAAGGTGGCACATATGATAAATTCCCCTGTAGGCTGAAATATAAAGTCGGCAGTTGAAAGTGTTAAGTCTGGCACTTGAACCAGGATGTAACGTAGGATACTGGGATGAAGCAGAAAGCCTAAGGATGAGATACTCAGAAAGAGCCACAGCGTTTCAAAGATATTTCTGAGAAAGTCATGTTCAGAAGACACCTTTTTAACATCTTAAGATGCAGCTATACTCACAGTTATGGCAGAGTGTGGCGTCTCTGAGGGAGAAGACAGTATCTAGGAAAGACTGCTCAGTGGTCGAATGTTAGAGAAAAAGACTGAAAGGAGAGGAACACAGACTGGAGAAGAGACACTGAATTTGGTAACGGGAAGGTCACTGCTCACTTTCGAAGGACAGTGTGGTCACAGCACTGTGCAGAACCAGACTGCACGAGCTGTGCAGTGAGTGCGAGGAAGTGGGCACAGGGAGGTGGGCGTCTCCACAAGTCTGGCAGTGAGAAGGCTGGAGAAGACAGCAGAGTCAGGGAAGCTGCTTTATGAAGAGTTAAATGAGTTCATGTGTAGAACATAAAAGGAACAGCATATAATTCTTGGCCTAATTTTATACAATTACAAGCCTAAAATTTTTTTGAATCTTTAAAAAAAAATCCAAGATAAAAATTAACATAAAAATTAAATTATATGCATTTGACCATTGAAGCTAAATATAAACGTAAAAAGACCAACATTTTATAAATTTTGTTTCTAAAGGAGTTGTACAGTCCTGTGATTAAACTACTTCAGAACTGATTTTGCCTCTAGTCTGTCATAAGAAGTTAATTATATTAACAATTCCTATTTTAGTTCCAGGAAGATTATTCTGATATAAAGGATTAATTGTACTGATGTAATTATGAATACCTTCTTCTTTAACCCTCCTCCCCCAAAGACACAGTATCTGTGGGGTCGTTAATAATTTGTACAGTATTTTTTAAGCTGAAGAAGAGAAAATTATAAAGTGTTCTGTTATTAAGACATCCTTAAACATCTAAGTTGTTTTTTAAAATTATTTTTCATGATAAAACATGCTTATTATATACACATGCTTACATATGAATTTCCTGGCTAAGATACATGCAATCACCATGGAAAAACAATTATTAAATCACCTCCACAATCTTAAGAATGCCCTTTTTAATAAGGCACTCAAGTTTGGAGATAGGATGTAACTACCAAATTAAATAAGATGTTTAAAGAAGTCTTTTATTAAGCACAAACAAGTTTTAATATATTATCAATACAATTAGGAAAACGTCTTTTAATGAATGTAATATATCAAAGATCTGAAGGATTTTCTCCACATTGACATAATAAAAATAATCAATTCTGGAGAATTACAAAGTAAAATTTCGAGAACACCACTGTCTACTAATAACGGTTTAATTACAATCTAAATGTACTACATCACCTGGGGAGGAAGGGCAACCATTTTTTCTAAAAGAGAGAATTCCTAAACTCTTATTAGCACCATTCAAAGCTTATTATCAGTTGTTCATCTACAAACTTACAGGTCAGATAAAGCTCGAAAGCAAGTTTTCAGTGCACTTTTACAGTTCCTTCTTTTTCAGATACCTGGAGTGTATGGTCTCAAAGCATGTTACATGATGATGCCTTGGTGTTGTGAGGTGTTAGCATGGAGAGAGAAGGGTGGCATGGGAAGCAATGAGGCTTATCCTGCTGTGAGATGCATCCTAATGTTCTGTGCTGAACGCTGCAGTGAGCCGATGACAGGCGGGAGGACGAGCGGCAGGTCTGTGGGAAGCTGGTAGCTATTAGCTCTCTGTGGGCACCATTTCAGGATGTCTCAGCTGCTGCCTTTTGAGACTAACTAGTTTCATCCTGTCTCTGATGTGCTCTGCAGTAGAAGCCATGTCACTTGGACTCCCAAAATACTGTTCAGTTCTGAAATCAGAAGACAGAAGAAAGCCTAGATTAACACAACTTCATTTACCTGCAGGGTATGCAACTACAAGCAAATAATATCATTAAAAGCATCTTTGTGAGGTGGTCTATGTTTAGAAATTCAGACTATACTATTAGAATAATAATTCCATAGGAAAAATATTTTTTAAATGGCATAAGTTACATATGAAGAGAAAACGTGTCAGTGGTACAAATGCCATATCATGTATATTTATGATATTTAGGCTTTCAATTCTCATCCACAAGCGTGCTCAAACATTTTTCTTGTACGTGTTTTTGGGTAAAGGTGGATATACAGTTGGTGACTGCAGCTGGAAAGTAAAATATCCTTTTTGATGTTGATATAATTTGACACATTAATAGATGAAAGTATTTTTTATTTGTTTTTTAACTTGCAAGAAACTGTATCCAAAGCCACAAAATTAGAGCTAGAAGAGTTTTGGGAAATTTCTGGTATAACCTGTTCATTTTAGGGCTGACAAGAAAACTCAGTGCTAAATACATGCCTAGCATACGTGAGGCATTGGGTCCCATGCCCAGAATAGGTAAAAACAAAAACAAAACCTATAGACTAGAGAGTTAAATGACTTAACCCAGGTCACACAGTAGAAAGCTGAAGGTCTGACTGAGGCTTCAAGCAGTGAACAGAGAGAGACAATCAATTTCTTTTACCAGGAGATTGTATAAAAGATAAATCTGCCTAACTCGTCAAACTTTACATGGGATAAACAGATGCTTTGTAACAATAATTAGGAACTGAAGCAATTTGAGATATACTTTGTATAATATATCACAAAATACAAACACACACACGCATGCACACTCACACACAAACAAATACAGAATGGAAAACAGTAACAGCCCCATGTATTAAAAGAGGTGCTTCCTTGCTGACTGCTGTTGGCTCAGGTACGGCCCCTTGAGGCGGAGTGGCTTCACTGCGGCCTCTCTGCCGGAAACACACCCATCCACTTTCTCCTCCTTCACAGCTTTGCCGCAAAGTAAGGACACCTATACTCTTATTCTGTGGTTTTTCCATCGTGTGAGTTAAATATCACCTGCATTATCTCTAAATTACTGACCCTGAGAAAGCCTACATCACGGGGAGGAAACTCCTTCTGATTCTTTTACTGGCCCATCTATTTTGCTTCAAACTACTTCATACTCTTAATACTGACCACTTGACATGGATTAAATGGTGGAATTAGGACCCAAATTTTACATATGAAATCAGGAAGCCACATAACAGGAAACAGAGAATGGGCTTCGAGTCAGGCAGACCTACAATCACCTCTACATACAGAGGTTGTGAAGTTTTGGTCACCTTACTTAATCCTTCTGAGTCCCAGTTTCTTCATTTCTAAATCATGAATAAGAATATTAGCTGGACACTGTTTGGTCAAACATAATGGACAGCTTGGTACGGCAGCACACACCTGTAATGCCAGCTGCTCAAGAGGCTGAGGCAGGAGGACACCAACTAGTATGGTCTGGATCTACAATGTCCCACAAACATCTCACAATCAGAAGCAGGGCTAACAGAAGGTGACTGCACCATGAGGTTGCTCTTCATCAGTGACTTAATCACTCATGAGTTTATAGCTGAATGTGCTCCTAGGACGTGGGGGTTATCAGAAGTGGGTCTCTGGGGCTGTGACCTGGATGGATGTGCTCCTGTCTTTGTTTGGCTCCTCCCCTCCTTGTCTGTTTACTGACTTCCACTGAGCAGGCAGCTCTCCTCTGCCACACCCTTCCACCAAGACCTTGCAGTTTCTATCATCCAACTGACTATGCATGGACTGAGACCTGAACCAAAACAAACTTCTCCTCCTGTAAGTTACATGTGATCGCTTCTCGACCTTTTGGCTAAGACCAAGTGTGAATTATATGTGTTGGGTATTTTGTCCCAGTGACAGGAAAGTGACTAAAACAGAAAGACATACACCTGTAATCCCAGCTGCTGCATGTTAGGCTGAGGCAGGAAGATACCAAATTTGAGAGCAGGCTGAGCAACTTAGCTAGACCTTGTTTCAAAATACAAATTTTAAAAGTCTGGAGCTCAGTGGGAAGCACTTGCCTAGCATGATTCTCACCAATATGATCCAGGGTTTAAATTCTTTCACCCTCCACCCCCAAAAAGTAATGGAGATAAAGTGGTCGACTTGGTGTTTGACACATACCCTTGCCCTCACTCAACATCAGTCCCTTCCCTAAGCCTTTCCTCTCCTGAAGGAAACCCAAAGTCTCAAGCTAGTGAATGATCGTTCTACAGGAAGCTGTCAGGTAACACATCTGATGTAAGCAAGCAGCAAATGCAAGCTGGGTGTAAACTGCTTTTCAGTTTAAACCAATGAAGATGTGGGCCAAAGTTAATCTACTTAGCTTTTTTCCTAACATTTTGCTTTAAGACCTCACCAATAAAAATCAATTCTAATAGCATGCACCATACCCATCAGGATAAACTACAGGAACAGTTAACCTATCCAGAAGTGATTTCCCAACTGCTTCGATTTCATCAAATTGCTCTTCATCATTAATAGCTTCAGGCTCTTCTGGACAGTCCTGCAAAATCTGCAGCAAATAAGAGTGACATCCATCACCAGAAACAGAATGGAAGCAAGTTCATGCAAATTTAGTAAACTGAAAAGGTGAGTTTTATTTTATCCACTTGTATCCACTATTGCACAAAACTGATCTATGACTTGTAAAGTTGGCTCAAGAAATTCTAATAACAAGTGAAATACATTAATCCTTATGTACAACATAATCAGAGTATTAAAAAGCTCTATGATGATTTCAAGAAACAAAAGCAATAACAGGCTTATATTTGGAAAGTAAGTTCAACCTGTGCTTAAGAAGTATTGTCTCACTCATTGGGCAAGCATTTAATGAACATTTTATAGTAAAATACGTTCATTTAGCACTTTGAATAAGATACAGACTCTGTCCATTAAGGAACACTGGGAATTCAAAAACCCAAATATAAATTCAAAACAACATAAAAGTACAAACATGTAACTGATGTAAAGATCTAGCCAGGAAGTTAATATTTAATAATATGTGCTAACTTAAATGGTTATAATTCATATATGATCTATCTTATTTCATCTTCTGCTATTTAAATTTAAGAAAGAAGGGCCAGAGAACTAGCTCAGTGGTTCCAGCACCTGCCTAGCAAGCGTATCCCCGGTAACCACATACAACAATACTGGGTGTGGTGACTCATGCCCATCAGCAATCAGTACCACATACTGCAATGCTGGGCATGGTGGCTCATGCATATAATCCCAGCACTCAGGAGGCAGAGGCAGGAGGACTACTGTGAGTTCAAGGCTTGCCTGGGCTACACAGTGAGCTCAGGGCCAGCCTGAACTACAAAGTAAGACCCTGTCTCAAAATAAATAAATAAATAAATAAATAAATAAATAAATAAATAAGTTAATTGAGAGAGAAAGAAAGAAAGAAAGAAAGAAAGAAAGAAAGAAAGAAAGAAAGAAAGAAAGAAAGAAAGAGAAAGAAAAAAACTGCAAAATTTAGGGGAGAAGAAAAACAAGTAATTTATTTTGGTATCATGGTACCCGGTGGTACCAGGAATCGCACACTCCTTGTGCTTCAAGACAGGTGCAGTAGGGCCGGAGGGTTACCTCAGTGGTGCCGGTGCCTGCCTCGCAAGCGCAAGGTCCTGGGTTCGATCCCCAATAACCACATACAGTGCTGGGCATGGAGACTCACGCCCACCAGCAATCAATACCGCATACCACAGTGGTGTGGTGGCTCACACCTGTAATCCCAGCACTCGGGAGGCAGAGACAGGAGGATTGCTGAGTTCGAGGCTTGCCTGGATTACATAGTGAGCTCAGAGCCAGCCTGAACTACAAAGCGAGACCCTGTCTCAAAAAAAAAAAAAAAAAAAGATAGGTGCAGTACCACTTGAGCTAAATCCCTGGCCCTATTTTGGTACTTTTCGCATTACATTTTACTTAATTCAATATATTTATTTCATTAATATGCCAAGATTTAATGTAGCTATTTCCCAATTATTATACTATATAATTTGCTTATAGCTATGGTTATATTTAGGCTTACTGGTAAAAAACAGAATAGTCAAAAGGAAAATAATATCTGATAACAAAGGTTTCAAGTAAGTCTTCACAGTGAAATAATTTTAAAATTTATAATAAGCAAAGCAAAGGCCAGATAACAGAAAGAAACGGAAATATTAATTTTTTACTAAAAAGTTGTTAACGAAGTTGAGCATGGGGGCACATGCCGATAACCCCAGCACTTTGGAAGCCTGAGCTAGGAGGAGTCCAAGTTCAAGCAGAGCCTCAGAATTCAGCAAGATCTTGTCCTAAAACAAATTTGTTTGAAAGCCAGGGATATGGCTAAGGGTTCAATCCCTAGTCCTGCAAAAACAAC